>JAHHZJ010001297.1:0-61632 GCA_021437245.1 Aegilops speltoides
ACAATCCGTCGACATGCAACAAAGATTCACTCCAAAGTGACTAATAGCGGAGAACAAGCGAAGAGATTATTGTATGTGCGAAACCACCTCAAAGTTATTCTTTCCGATCAATCCATGGGGCTATTCCTATAAGTGTCACAAACAGCCCTAGGGTTAGTAGTCAAATTACACCTTAAGACACACATCAACCAAAACCCTAATGTCACCTAGATACTCAATGTCACCTCAAGTATCCATGGGTATGATTATATGATATGCATCACACAATCTTAGATTCATCTATTCGAACCAAAACAAAGAACTTCAAAAGAGTACCCCAAAGTTTCTACGGAGAGTCAAGACAAAATGTGTGCTTAACCCTATGCATAAGTTCACAAGGTCACTAAACCCGCAAGTTGATCACCAAAACATACATCAAGTAGATCACGTGATATCCCATTGTCACCACAGATAAGCACATGCAAGACATACCTCAAGTGTTCCCAAATCCTTAAAGACTCAATCCGATAAGATAACTTCAAAGGGAAAACTCAATCCATTACAAGAGAGTAGAGGGGGAGAAACATCATAAGATCCAACTATAATAGCAAAGCTCGCGATACATCAAGATCGTGTTGTATAAAGAACACGCGAGAGAGAGAGAGAGAGAGAGAGATCAAACACATAGCTCTTTGGTACATCTTGTGGGATTTGGGTTCAGCGGACCCTTGAGATTCGAACTGCAGGGGTGCATGCGGAGATTCAACCCTCTGCCTACTTGTTCTTCACCGAATCGCTAGGATCTAAACTACCAAACAGAACAACACAAGAGACACAAGGTTTATCTTTGGTTCGAGGCCACCATTGTGGTGTAATACCCTACTCCAGTGTGTGGTGTGGTGGATTGCCTCTCGGGCGGATGATGAACAATATAAGGGAGAACAGCCTCGCGAGGGTCTGTTCTTGGCTGGTGCTACTCGGTTCTGGCTCTTGGATTCTCGATCCGGTCTCTCGATATCAGATCCCTCTACCCGGGGTTGGCTAGTCCTATTTATAAGCAGCGGCCACAGGCCTCTTCCCAAATATTGGCGGGAAGAGCGCGACAATTAGCCATTTGAAGGGAACAGCGGTACACTTATCTGCGAAAGTTGGTCCTCGCTTTGTCAAAGGCTCTGGTGGTAGCGCCGCTTGGGCTCTAATGACTTCCTTCCGGCCGTTGGGCTGGTCTTGGTCTTATTGCACGAAGCGGATGCCTTTGCTTGATGCTCTCGCTGCGCTTGCTCCCTTTGCACCAAAGAGGAAAGGGAGGACACCTGTAAAAGCTGGCGCCCGTGGCGCCTTTAGTGCGTCATAGCTGCGTCATGGGCACCTCGCGAGTACCCGCCTTGAACTCTCCGCCTCCTCGTGAGCCAGCCCTAATGGGGCCGTGCACGAGAAGCTCTTTGTCGTCCGCCCAATGATCCTGGCCCCTCGCGAGGTCTTGAGCTTGTGTTGATGAAGATGAGCTCTGCTAGGCCTCCTTTGAGCCACGCCGCGGGCAGCGGGCGAGCAAGTATGGGGACCCCGTTCCCGAGCGCCGGCAGTAGCCCGGGCAGCCTGCGCGCCGGACTTGGCGGCGAGAGAAGCGAAGGGCAAGTCTGGCATCATGAGCCCCTAACAGCTGTGGCCTTAGGCGCCTTGGCAGCCTTCGATCGGTCAGGCGCCTCCGCTTCCCCAACACTTGGTAACCGCCTGGATTTGACAAGTCTCTGCATGCAAAGCGGGTCATGATTACCCGCGATCGTGGAAGTCGATGGTTGGCCTTCGCCCGGCTATAAATCTGAATGGTGCGTGCCCTTCATTCTCTCCCTCTGCTTCTCCTCCCTCACAGGTCTTGCTCCGTCTTGCTGCAATGGCTCCGATCCACGGTTCTCCATGGAAGAGAGGAAAGCTCCCCAAGAGGATCTGACCCGCTTCCCGAAGCGGCTTGCTCTCTGGCGGTGAGGCGAGGGTGCTTTCGCTTTGGGCGTTAAGACCCTGGTGTGGCCACCACGGGTTCCCTTCCTTGTATCGCATGTTGGTGGCTCTGAAGGAGCCGACACGCGAATGCCGCATGGCGGCCGCCCGTCGGCCGGCCAGGTCATGGTGTCGTCTTCCCCAGGTCCGCAGAGGATCTGCCGAGATTTCGTGCTTGGCGCCACCACAGCTCCTAAGTCTTGGATCCGCCTCCTCCTTTTCGCCTCCGTCATCCAGCGAGGGAACCCACAGGGCTTTAGCTGCAGCACCCTCGCGACAGGCGGTCATGATCGTTGCCAGGCGAGTCTTCATGACTGAGGCTGGGGCGAGATCGCTTCGGTCTGAGCAAAGGCGCCCTCGCGATCCACCTAGAGTATGGCCGTGCCGGTGATGTCCTTCAAGGTCTTGATCACGGAGGGTGCATGGTGAGTCTCTTTGAAAGTGCTAAGTGGCACTTATGCTTTATTTTGGTGTGATGACAATGTGGTTAGTTGAACTAATATCGGTTGCTAAAGTTTATCTCGGGTTATTGGTTCTAAGTGCCATGATGGAGATATGTGACCCCACATTTCAAAAGGACAAAGGCGTTGTCTTCGGCCTTGAAGGTTTAGTTTTGGTTTGCTTGGTCGTAGGAAAAGCGCACTATCAAGAGTGCTGTGTGGATAAATGTGGGTAATGGGAATGCCATTGTCGAGCCTCACTCTCTTACCCTTCCCTCCGAGCATCTTATAAGGGCCTAGTGTGTATCTTTGTGGTACTCGAGAAAGTTACCTTGAAAGATTCTTGGGTACCCGTGCGCCTGAGTGCAGTGACCCCGTCTTGCGAGTCTGCGTAACTCTCTCAGGTACCAGTCTTATGCCGGGGTCTTTGACCCCGTCTTGCGCGAATTTCTCGTAACACTCTGGGTACCCGTGCGCCTGAGGTCTTTGACCCCGATGTGCCACGAGTCTTGTGTGACTCTCTGGGTACCCGTCGCTTGCAGGATCCCCGTCTTGCAGGGTGGTGTGATTGTCTCTGAGTACCCGTGCGCGCAGGCTGGCTTAACCCGTGCGCCTGTGGTCAATGGGCAAAATCCCCACTGGCCCTGCTCACTATATAAAGGGCCTTCTTCCACCTCAACCTGAACCCTAATGTCTTGTTGAGCTCCACCATTGCTACACCTCCTTTTGCTCAATACTCTCAATCCCTCCACCCAAACTTGTTGAAACTTTGGGGATTGGGGAGCAAGACCGATCTACATCTTGACCAAACCAAATCGCGTTCCCATAAAATTTCTTCCCATTGACTTGTTACTCTTGGAGCTTGGGCTCCTAGGCGGCTAGAGGTTCCTCCGGAAGCTTCCTTGCTTGTGGTGTGCTTGGAGGATTTGTAAAGGTGTGGTGGTCGCCTTCAAGACCAACCCCGAGTGATTCGAGGCTCATCCGTTGGGGGTGACTCGAAGGAGAATACGGTGAGCCTTCGGTGGCGTTCCACAAGCTTTGGCTCCAGCACCACTCCAAACGGAGATTAGCTCTTCCCCAAGGAAGAGTGAACTTCGGGTTAAAATCCGCGTCCTCGTCTCACTTGTGGTTAATCCTTTCCTGCACCTTTCCTTGTTGTTGTATGCTTGTTGACTTTCTAAGTAGTTTGTTTCCTAGCATATTTATCTTGGAGCTTACTTGTCATATAGGTTGCATTCACCTAGTTGCATATCTAGAGAACTCTTTTATCCGCTAAGCCTTAAAATCTACAAGAAAGATTAAAATTTGTTGTCTCCTATTCACCCCCCCTCTAGTGTTGTATCGACCCTTTCAATTAGTATCGAGCCTCGTGCTCTAATATAAGGTTTACAACCTTAGAGGATATGGTCGATCTAGGGAATGAGGAGGTGGCTTACCGTTCGCGGAGGATGGTCAAAACCAACCCCCCTTGTGACCGAGCCACTTGGTGCTCGGTCGTTGCTCGCCGCTCCTCTAACCCGAATGCTCCCTTGACCGCGGCGATCTTCTTTCAATGTTTGCGGACCTCAAAGTCTCTATGATGAAAGAGGTTGGGGCCTCGGTCGAGGAGAAATTGATGCCGCTTAAAGCCATCAACATCCGCATCAAACTCGTTTAATCCAAATGAAGTTCATGATCACGGATGACTCGAAGAACCTCTTGCTTCTGGCTCGTACTCAAGTTCCCAAGTACAATGCCGTGGAACCCTTTTACTCTCCTCAACCCTTGCAACATCCCGCATTAATCTGTTGGGCCTCCGCCCCTTTGAAAGCTAATGCCTTTGCTAAGTGGAAGCTAGATATGGAGTCTCACATCGCGATGCTTCAACTCAATTGTGGTGGATTGTGGTCAATGGATTCAATCCCAATGACCCAATGAATCTCACTCAAGAGAAGCAGTTGACGATCAACTCAATGCTACCGCACACAACATGCCATTGGCATGTATTTGAAGACTATAGTGATTCCATTGCTCTTCTCAAAACCGCAAAGGAAATTTGGGATTGTCTTGAGGAGGCTCTTGAAGGAGATGAAGCAATTCGAAGATCTCGATTGGCCTTGCTCAAACAAGAAGTCAATCTCTTTGTGAGGAATGAGGTGAGTCCATGAAGAGGTTTACGAAGGTTGAAGTCTCTTGTGCTCAACTTGAGAACCTTTGGGTGCACTTGGGCAAATGATGACTTCACCAAGGACAAGTTCATAGATGCTATGGTTCTCACGGAGCATACCATGGTCATGATGGTTCATTAACGTCCGGACTATCACAAGCTAACTTCGGCTCAATGTCACATCCCTAGATCTGGTATGACCTAGGCTAGCCCTTCATGTGTGCATCATGTTTAAATTTCATTTAAATGTGAAATGGGGATTTGTAGAACCCTCAGAAATCATTTCAGGAAATGACCGGATAAAAATTGCTCCAAAAGGTCAAGAAAATGTTCATGCCTCTCTCACGAAAATATTGGCGAGATAAAATCAACCAATATTTTTAGGAGCTCATAAATATTTATTTTGGGCATTTGGAATTAATCTAATAGTTATTTGCTTTGGATATATATTATTATATATATAAAATGTTGTCCAAAAATTATGCCACTTTAAAGGGAGCTACGGAATAATATAGTTAGCTCACTGCAAAAATGGGCATAAGAAATAAAATGATTTAGTATTTTAACTAAATCAAAACAAATGTCGAAATAGAAAGCAGAAAACAAAAGAAAGGAAAAGCTTACAGGCGCCCAGCTCTGTCTTTGGCCCGGCCTTTATCTTGGCTTTGGCCAGCCCAGCTAGCCAGCCAGCCCAACCACAGCCCCCCCTCCTCTGTCGTCTTCCTCCCAGCAGGAGGGCGAGGTGGCGTGCCAGCAGCAGCTGCCAAGCAGCTTGGCGCCACCTCCTCCCTCCTGCACCTGTCCTCCCCTCGTCACTCTGGATGGCCCAGGCGGCGCCCCGCCGCCCGACCCCTCTCACTCTCCCGTGTTCCCCTCTCCTCTGCTCTCTCTCTCTCTCTTGCTGGACGAGCGCCACCGCCGCCCTTGTCATGACGGATGGGTGGCCAGCGGCACCTATGGGGCAGGGGCCCCCGTGTGTTGATGCAGGCGGAGGTTGCGGAGAACAGATCGGCGATGCGAGGGATTTTACCACTTCAGACGCGATGGTCGCGTAAAACCCTCTTTGCTGCATTGTGTTGTATTAGATCTTGCTCAAGAATCACGAGCAAGGCGGTGGAAGTAGTGTGAAAACCTTGAGGTAGCGGTGGTGAGCCCCTTGGCGTGAGTAGCGATAGTCAACCCCCTCGTTGTGCATGGGCCTCCTTTTATAGGGCAAGGGGTCACGGCGGTGCCAACATGAGGTAGAGGGGTAAAAGCGTAAAGAGGTGGTAGTTGGAGCAGTGCGAGAACAGTTCAGCTGATGCTTTCTACCTACTTTTGTGAGAGGGACAAGGGCATTAAATGCCGTCGCCGTCGCCCAAAAAGCTCCGCCATCGCGTCTCCTTTCGCCCGCAATGGCGAAGCCACCACCGTGGAGTGCCACCGCATTCCTCATGCAACCACGGCCACCCGCCGCGTCTCACGGAGAAATTGGAGGCGGCGTGGGCGAATGAGCTGGAGTCGCGAGCGCGTGGCGTAGCTCTCCCGGCAAGCACCTTGCAGGGCCTTGATCTTCTTGGGACCGGGGGCTTGTCGACTCTCTGTGACTTACCGCTCCCGGGTCCTCGCCGAGAAGCAGGCGCCAGCGTGTCTTACGTGACATGATCTTCTAGTCTTCCCGGCGAGCTCCTCTCATGGGGATCTGCGAGGTAATGTAGTCTTAAGCACAGAATGGCCTTCGGCAAGCTCCTCTTGCGGGTCTTGGCTTCTATCTTATATACTTTGTTCTTGAGCGGTTTGGTGTGGAAGCGGAGATGGTCTCCGGCAAGCATTTGATGGATCTAGCTGCGGGGGCTGGGGCTGCCCGTGCACAAGTTAAGTCTTGGTACCCCTACCTTAGCTCTACCGGCAGGGAGCCCAGACTGGGCCGCCTGCGGTCTTGCGCTGTTGGGCGAGGCCCAAAGACGTCTGCTGGGCCTTGAAGCCCATAGCCCGTCGAATCTCTTCTTTGCATCTGCCGCCTTCCGTGCGGCGGCCGCAGCGTCGGTCTTGGCGCCGTGGGATGGGGCGTGCCACGTCCCTTAATGAGAAGGCGGAGCAACGCCCCGCCCTTCCCCATAAAAGCAGGCGGCGGTAGTTCCCTCCATTGCTTTCATTGCTTCTTCTTCCTCCATGAAAAAACCCTCCTCGCGCTCCACCTCCGCACCTCCTCCGCTGTTTCTTTTCGTCCATGGCGTCGCCAGACCCTCATCCCCCTTCCCTCGCCGTTGCCGCTATGGCCCGAAGACCCGAGAAGGGGGAAAGCGGAAGGCACCAAGAAGGAGAAATCCGGCGAGCGGAAGAGCTTCGCTCGGATCGGAGGAGAACATCGTCTTCCCTTGCGGCTCGGCGTGGGCGAACTCTGGGGCAAGTACTTCTTGTTACTGGTCCAAGAGGACCTCGGCGCATCCTCGGACCGGCGCCCACCGGCCGATCTCAGGACAACTATCGGCGGGTACCATTTCTTCGCAGCTTTCTTTCACTGCGGTCTTTGTCCTCCTTTCTCTGAATTCTTACGTACCATCATGCACACATATGGCTTCCACCTTCTCGATTTCACCCCCAGCGCCGTCCTCACAATGGCGGTTTTCGCTTTATATGTGAGAACTTTGTGAGGATCCACCCAAATGTAGCTCTGTTGGGCATTTCTTTACCCGAGAGCGAGCCCGGCTCCCCCTCTCCGGAGGGATTTCTTGGGTTTTCCGTCGAACACGAAGAGGTCGTACTTGCGAGAGCTCCGCATCAAGTGGGGACAGTGGTAGCCTTGAGACTGGTGCTGGATAAATGAGGGCGAGCCGCAGCCCTTCACGCGCCCGGCGCACCAAAGCCGTTAATGGGGCAGAGATTGGGCGAAGCTAGACTCCGGCGGCGTCAAGCTCGGCGCCGCCCTCATCCGGATCCTTAGCCTCCGGCGCAGCGCGGGCTGTCCGTCGCATAGCGGTAGCGCAGACTTTCTCCGTCGCCGCGCCGCCCCCCCTCCAAGACAGGAAAGGCCGGCTGGGGTATGGCGGCCCGGATATAATGAGGCTGCGCACCGGGCTGAACTTCAATTTCACGGCGCTGGAGGGGATGGTCGGGAGCTCTTCATCTGACCGCCCACCAGTGGTTCGGGCTTCCCGGCAAGTGGTGCCCTCTGCAATACGTGGCCGGGATCGTCTTCGCCATGATGCCCGCGTGTGATTCCCCACGGCGTGGGCGTTCATGGATTCCGCTGAGCGGCTGACATCATCAACTTCTTCGACACCCTCGAGGTGGCGAAAAACAGAGATGAGATCCAGCGGGCTGACCACGGGACACCACGGATCAGGAGATCGCGTACATAGCCTCTCGGGCTGAGGAGGCTCTGCAGTGCAATGGCGCGGAGAATCGATTATGCGCCGAGGAGGAGGGCCCGGAGAAGTCCTATCAAGTGGGCGGCGGAGATCGCGGTTCTTGAAACTTCCTCGGCGCGCTTGCGGGGTCCCTTCTCGAGGCACTCCAGGATCCACGGAATCGTGGCTGAAATGTGACAGCGGTGGCGCTGCCGGAGGAGCGAGGCGCGGAGGAAGCGAGCGCGGAGGGAAGCGGCGCGGAGGGCAGGCGCCAAAGGTAAAGAGTCGTGGCGCAGGCGCCGAGCAGCCAGCCCGGCAGAGGAGGAGGAAAACGTCGCGATCGCCGATGATGCCGCGGGTCCACGGACCTTTATGGCAGCAGCGTCTCCTCGTCGTCGAAACCTCCCGCCTCTGGCGAGCCCCAAGCGTTCCCCAAGCGCCTCCGCAAGGCTCTCGGCGGCGGTGAGCACTCAAGCCCCGGCAACTGCCAGCTCGCCCGGGCGGCGCAAGCTCCCGAAGTCGAGCGCGGGGTGACCAGCGCACCAGATGTGGCGGAGGCGACTCGTGGGCAGAGCCACGGCAAAAGCGCCCCATAAGTCGGCGCCCGGCGGTCGAGGCCTCCCGGGAGGGCAGGCGGCTCCGCCCACTTCTCGGGTCTCGACCGCCCGAGGGCTGGGTCTTGCAGCCCCAGGCCGAGACCGCCAGCGCCCGAAGGGACGCCGTCTCACTCCTTACACGGCGCATCTCAGGTGCGGTGCGACCTCTCCGCCTTGGCGAAAGGCGGCGAGGAGGAGCAGGGTGAGTCCCCAAGACCTTCATCTTCTTTAAATTTTGCCTTGGTTATTCTGATGCTAATCTTGTTTCTTGTATTGACTCGGGACCTTGGTGGCGGGCGCGAAGAGCCAAGTGCCCATGGTGGATGCAGACGACTTCGCCCGTCGAGGACGAGGGCGCTCGGACCCGAGCTTGCGGACCAGCGCCGTCGAGCAGCCCAGTGCAGCCCAGCGTAAGTCGAGTCCTGCACCTTCGCTTGCGGGTATATCGATAGCTTTATCTTGTCCCAATATCTTGGCGTGTTTGTCTTGACTTGCGAGGATGGAGCAGCGGCAGGAGCATCCGGAGGTCGCCCCGAGGAAGCGGGCAGTCCCTCCATCCCGCCAAGGCGGATTCCCGGCAAGGGAGGCGTCCGCCAAGGCGGAGTACTCCGCCAAGGCGAGTAGCCCGGCGAGGCGGCTACTCCGGCAAGGATGGTTCCCGGCAAGAGAGCACGCCACCGAAGGCGTCCACGAGGGTAAGTTCTGCGACTCTGCCTTTTCGGTGTTGTCTTTCTTTGGATATTTGCTTGAACCGCTTTTGCTTTTCCTTTTCTTCTTCTAGATCCTCCCCCTCCCGGAGGCGGACGGAGGCGGAGGTGCGTCGTCGGGGGAGGAGGGCGTGCATGGTGGCGGCGATGGCGCCCCGCTGTCGAGGGCAGCGGGGGCCGCCGAACCACTGCGCCGGGGACTGCCTCGGCTTCGGCCGCAGCAGCCGGAGAGGGACGGCAAGCGCACCACCGGTCCGGAGGCTGCAGGGCGTCGGCGCTGCGCCCGATCGCCCGATTCTTCCGTCGAAGCGAACAGCCGGCTGCTGCTTGAAGCCCCCAGCGGTGTCTTTATCCGGATGCCGTGGGCTTCCTCGTCCATGGCGCCAGCGGGCGAGGCCTTGACGGAGATCCTCGCCTCAGCGGGTTTGAAGGTCGTCGAGGGCGGCGGGGCGGTGGGCGATGAGGGCGCCGGCGAGATCTGGCCCTTTACCGGGCCAGCGGTGGCTTGCTTCCGGGAGGCCCTTGCCGCCAAGGCGCCGAGGAGATGGAAAGCGGCGGAGCTCCGTGCGCCAATCAAGCTGCTCTCCGCGAGTGTCGGAAGCGCGAGCAGCTTCGCCGGGCAGTATGAAGAGTGGCTGTTGGAAAGCGAGGTGAGAAGCGACAGCGGCTTGCGAAGTGGAGCTGTCGGCGAGAAGAACTCAACCAGCTGAAGGTTGCCCTCGGCGCCCACGAGGAAGACCTCGCCGCTCGGGAGCAAGCCCTTGGCGGGGAGTTGAAGAGGCGAAAACGCCCTTGGCGACGCGGAGGCTGCCAAAGAGGATCTCGCCGCCAAGGTCGCGCAAGCTGGAGAGGCTGCTGAAGGTGGACTCGGAGAAGATCGCCCGCTCGTCACGGGCGCGGGGAACTTCGCTTCGCACCAACTTCGAGCTCGAGCGCGTCTTGCTGAGAAAAGCGGCGAGTTGAAGGCCGCCGAAGATTCCGTCGAGATCTTAGCGGAAAGTTTCTGCTGTAGCGGACTCGCTCGATCTGCCGGGCGAAACCAAAGCTGAAGGAAGAGCTCCGTGAGGCGATCCTTAATGGTGGCGCCAAGCGAGCGGCGGAGGATTTCCGCCGCATCGTCGAGATATGGACCGAGAATTGGTGTCTTCGCAACCGCCATCGACCGAGAGCTGCTTGGCGCTGAAGTTGGAGCACCTCATTTACTCCCGGATCAAACCTCGCTCACGGTGCCAAGCTCAGCCTCTTCTTGAAGTCGCGCGGCTCGCAAATCTGCAGACGAAGAAGATCCCGCGCCTTCGCCGAGGCGCGCTGTTGTCTTGTGAGGAACCATGGGCGTGTCTTGACGAAGATCGTATACCGCAACCTGGTATAAACCTCTCCAACGTCCTCCGCAGCTTGGCCGGCCGGCGGACATGGAGGCCTTGAAGGAGCAAGTTGCCCATATCATCGCCAAGGTGAATAAGATCCCGGGATGGAGGCGGCAGCGTAGACTAGGCCCTCTCTCTCTTTTTTTATCTTTGTTTCCTCTGCTGCTTTGCTGCACAAGTCGTTATGAACTTATTAGTTACGCGACAAGTTATCCCGTAGGATATTTACCTTTATTTCGACCAATGGTGCATGAATCAATTCCTTGTTTTGATTCTCAACTCATGCGCTTCAACCTTATGCTTCTAGGAAAGACTTGCGGCAAGGGGCAAGGCCTTACCGACAAGCAACCTTGCATGACGATCATAACACACTTATCTTGCGAGTCGACTCGAGCATAAGATAAGAGACGCTGCTGTCTGTCGGCGAGGTTCCTCGACACAGGTTTTCCATTACAAGGTGTGGTTGTTCAAGGAAGGCAATCTCAAAATTTAAAATTTTGAGCTGCGCAAATCCCGGCAACTTAGCTTTCGAGGCCTGTGCGTTCTCCGACAGGTTCCTCTTTCTTTGAACAGCACTTGGAGTGCTTGGTTCATCCTCCATTTCCTCCCCCCTCCGGCAAACTTGTGCGGGAGGAACGTTTATTTTGCTTAAGAAACAGGGAGAAAAAAGAAGAGAATGGGCACGTAGCTTTTTGATGTGCTATTGCTTGTCGGACATGCGTGCCATACGAAAAGATGCCAAATAACTCATGCAAATAGCAAAGAAGAGCATGGAAAAAAGGCAAATAGCATGAAACGCGGAAACTTTATTGCTTGCAGAAGTCTGCGCCCGGCTTTGTACAAAGGGTTACATGCAGCGGCAAAGCTTTTGTACAAAAGGGGGTTGCGGAGGCGGATCACGGCAACAGCGCCTTATGGGTAGAACTTGCGAAGATGCTCTATGTTCGAGGAATTACTTCTTGGCAAGCCTTCTTCGGTCTCGAGTCGGACGGCCGGGTCTCGTGACTTGTCTCACCCGATAAGAGGCCTTCCCGCCAGCGTCAACTTGTTGGAATTCTTGGCGGACTGAACACGCCCGAAGAACAAGGTCGCCTTCCTCGAGGCTCTGGCTTTGACCTTGCGGCTATGGTAGCGTCGCAAGGCTTGCTGGTATCGAGCAGCTCGTCTGCAACAGCACAGGCGTCCCTCCTCGAGCAATCGTCATCTTATCGCGATTGCTCTTGCTCAAGCTCATCATAGCGAGCACTCGAGGAGATCCGTATCTGAGTTCGTGGGGAGAACTGCTACGCTCCATAGACTAGAGCAAAGGGTATGCCGCGCGGTGGCTCGGTTTGGTGTCGTTCGATTGACGAGAGAAGCGGCGGCTCCTCTATCAATTTCTTCCGCACTTGCGCGGCAGCCGAAAGTTCTTGTCTTGAGTCCGCGCAGCACTTCCGCGTGGTCCTTTGCTTGACCGTTGCTCCTTGGGTGAGCAGCGAGCGAAAGCAGACCTTGGCGCCAAGGTCTTGGACATATTGCATGAAGGTGCGGCTGGTAAATTGTGTACCGTTATCGGTGATAATCCGGTTGGGGATCGAAGCGGCATACAATCGACTGAAGAACTTGACTCTTGTGTCTTGTCACCTTCTCACTGGCTCTACTTACGGCCACTTTGTGAACTTGTCATTGCTACGTACAAGTACTAAAAGCCCCGGACGCAGGGGAAGGGGCGAGGATGTCGAGCCCAGACCGAAGGGCGGGACAAAGGATTGTTTGGAGAGCTTGGCTGGTGATGAATCTGCTTTGCATGGGCCCGACCGCTTCGCACTTGGTTACTAGTGCGGTTGCATCTTGGAGGGCTTCTTGCCAAAGAACCCTTGCGGAAAGCCTTCCGGCAAGTGCCCTCTGCGCCAATGTGGTGGCGCGAGATGCCTCCGTGAATCTCTGCCAACAGCTGTTGTCCATCTTCCCTAGAGATGCACTTCAATCGACACCATTGAGCCTTCTTCATATAGCTCGTTGTCCTGAGGTGATACATACTTATTGTCGGTTATCTTTTCTATCTCTTGAGGTCGTCGGGAAGTTCTCGGTTTGCGAGAAGCAGACGATCTGCTGCGCCCATGCGGAGCCGGGGCTCGGCGACAAGGACTAAAGGCATGAGGGCGCTGCGGGAACCTTCGCTTCTCGGCAAGAATCTACGGCTCCGGGAGCTGAAGGTTCCCGGCAAGCTTGCCGGGGCAAGTCTTGTCGGGAACACTTGCTTCGATCGCCAGATCCGATGATCGGCGAGGCGATTGTTCCTCGGCGTTACGGAGGTTGATCACAGGGACTTTGGCGGCGGCCTCGGGGAGGTCCGTCGGCAAGTATCGCCGGACACCAACTTTCTCTTCTTGGACTGCCCAATTGATGGCGCCACGGAAGGTTGAGTCAGCTGAGCA
This sequence comes from Aegilops speltoides, assembly GCA_021437245.1. Classification (NCBI taxonomy): domain Eukaryota; kingdom Viridiplantae; phylum Streptophyta; class Magnoliopsida; order Poales; family Poaceae; genus Aegilops; species Aegilops speltoides. Next base: position 12,977 of record JAHHZJ010001297.1, read on the forward strand.
AGAAGGTCCCTGGTTCCACAGTAACTTCATTGAGGCACACTTTGAAGGCCGTCTGCGATTTCATTACGAGCTCTCGGAATGTGTTCCATCTGCAGACCTTCAAAGTGCTCCTCAAGCTTCCTTACTTCATCTACATAGGCTTCCATCAAAGGGCTCGATAGTTCTTGTTAACTTGCGGACCACCAGCAGGAATCCCCGCACAATCAGCTTCTTGATCCCAAGCTCGGCCGCAATCCACGAGGCGGCAAGCAAACCCTCATATTCAGCGGTGTTGTTTGTCGCTTGCTCTCTTGGAAAGTGCATCTGGATAACATACTTGAGGTGCTCTCCGGTTGGCGCTGATGAGTACGCGGCACGGCGCCTTATGTAGAGAAGGCACCATCGAAGTACATTACCCATTCACTCGTCGCTCCTTGTGCGGGTGTACTTGTTTCTTGAACTTCTTCATCAGGTGTTGGGGTCCATTCTGCTATAAATTCTGCCAGAGCCCGGCTCTGTATGGTTGAAGTACTTTCAAACTTGAGTCCGAAGCTCGACAACTCCAGTGCCCACTCAACGATCCTGCCTGCTTATACGGGTTGTGCAATATCCTTTTCGTTGAGGCAGTGACCCTTTGTTATCTCGTGTGCTTGGAAGTAATGGCGCAGCTTTCTTGAGGCCATGAGAAGACCGAAAAGCAACTTTTGTACACAGAGTACCTTGATCGGCTCCTGGAGAAGGAGCTTACAAAATCTGCGGACGCTGCACCATCTTTTCCGCACCTCACCTTGCTCCTGCTTGAGGCTGTCCTTGCAGGGGCAGGGCTTGCCGGAGCAGCCCCCGCTTGTCGTTGGGCTGGCTTGCGGTGATCGACCTCCTCGTCGGACTCCTCTCCGCTACTAAGCGCAGCACTAACCACTTGGTTGGTTGCCGCTAGGTATAGCAACAATTTCTCCTGTGGTTTAGGTGCGACAAGTATTGGAGTGGAGGCGAGTAATGTTTCAAGTCTTGCAGTGCTGTCTCGCTTCGAGTCCACTTCATGGGTCCCGCCTTCTTCAAGATTTTGAAGAAGGGCAGGCCTTCGGCGGACTTTGAAATGAATCTCTTGAGGGCAGCCACACAACCTGCGAGCCTTGACATCCTTGATCCGCTTTGGGGCTTGGATCTGCTCAATGGCTTTAATCTTGTCGGGGTTGGCTTGATCCCCTCTGCGACACAAAGAACCGAGAAGCTTGCGGAGGGACCCCAAAGACGCACTTCTTAGGGTTCAATTTTAATTGTATCCTGCTTGGGGTTCTGGAATGTCTCTTCTAGATCTTGAATCAGCGTATCCTTGCTCTTGCTCTTCACCACGATATCATCCATGTAGCTTCTACATTTACGTGGATCTGTGGCTCAAAAGCGATATACACTACCCTTGCAAGCGTTGACCTGCATTCTTCAGCCCAAATGGCATGCGTATGAAGCAATAGGTGCCACATGGGGTGATGAGCAGTTTCTCTTCATCTTCTTTGGCCATGAAGATCTGGTGATAGCCGAGTACGCATCAAGAAAGCGAGTAGCTCACATCCGGCGGTGGAGTCAACAATCTGGTCGATCTTGGCGGCAAGGGAATGGATCCTTGGGACATGCTTTATTCACATCGGTGAAGTCTATACATAGTCTCCATTTCCCATTGGCCTTGCGCACGACAATCGGGTTTGCTAGCCACGTCGGATGGATCACACCCGACTAGGCCTGCTGCCTCTAGTTTCTTGATTTCTTCATTGATGAACTCTTGGCGTTCACGGCTTGTTTCCTTACTTTTTGCTTGGCGGGCGCGCATGGGGGCAAGCGGCAACTTGTGCTCAATTACCTTCACAGGAACACGGGGATGTCGGATGGTTGCCATGCAAACACGCCGACATTCGCCCGCAGAAAACAACGGCGCTTTCCTATTCTTTGTCAGCGTGGCGATGGTGAAGGTACCACGGTCTGCCGTCCTCCTTAGCGGACACCTTCTTGGTTGCGGTGGAGCAGCCATTCCTTTTTATCCTTGCCGATGGAGCTCGGACGGGCGTCCTCGCTAGCAGCGCAACACTCGAAGGTGCGATTGCGAGTGGGCCTCGGGCGCTTGCCGTATTGGTCTTCGTCTTTTTCCTTTGGGAACTTCAGCGGCAAGTGCATCCTTATCGGCCGCGCGGCCGCATCGGTAAATCTGGTCGGTGCAGATAAGCGCGTCTTTCTTGTCGCTGCGGACGGTGATGGCGCTTATCGGACCCGGCATCTTGAGCACGTTGTAGGCGTAATGGGAAGCCGCCATGAACTTGGCGGCGGGGCGCCGAGTATCCCGTTATGGCAGCGGAATATCGGCAACGTCGAAAATAACGCGCTTCGGTCTGAAGTTGACCTCCCGCCAAAGGTCACCGGTAAGGTGATTTTTCCTTGGGCCTGCTCCTTCCGGGTTGATTCCTTGGAAGGGCGGTCTCTTCGAGCTCGTCATCCGAGATTTGGAGTTTCTTGATCACAGCGAGAGAAATCAAGTTCAGCCCGGCCCGCCGTCGACCAACATCTTGGTGACCTTGAGGTTGCGGATGGTGGGCGAGACCAGCATCGGCGAGCACCCGACCGCGTAGTGCGGTCGGGGTGATCCTCAAGATCGAAAATGATGGGCGTCTTTGGACCATTTGAGGAGTCGGCGTGACTCCATGGGCGGCTCTGCCGCATTCACCTCACGTGCCCTTGCTTTAGTTGGCGGTGAGAGGTGTGCAGCGACGCCACCGTCAACGCCACAGGACCTCCGTGGCCTTCGAAATTCCTGCTCCTTGTCGTCTTCATCCTCCACGTCCTCTTCGCCATCTTCTTCATCCTTGTCGCGGCTCGAGAAGGCCGATCACCTTGTCGCCGCTTGGCCTTGCAGGAGGTCCTCCCGACCGGCGAGCGGTCGCTTCTTGCTCGGTTCCCTCCGCCACCTTGGGCCCTCTCCTTGTCCGCCTCTCGTATTCAGCTTTCTGCTGCTCTCTGAGATAATCGACGCGCTTGCGGTTGTAGAGGTCGTGGCCTTTGGTGCGGTGGATTTTGCGATATTGCTTGCGGGCGTCACCTGCTTGTCGGCTGCCGCCACGAGGCAAGCTCCTTGCCGGAACTGCCAACTTTGTGTTAGTTTGGCGGGAGCTTCCTTGCCGGACTTTTCGACGGCAAGCACCTGTTCCTTGTTCTTCTTCCGGAAGACACATGCATGGCGCTTCTTTGCGGGCGGCGTCGTCGAGTCGCTCCCTCTGCATGACATCCTCCCGGAAGCCTCCTCCCTCTTCAGCAGCGCATTTATCAGCCAGAGCATAAAGCTCGCTGACATCCGGATCTTGGTCATCGCCATCTCTTCACGCATCTGGCGTGATTCACGTTACGGTGGAATCTTGCGATAACCGGCGAGGTGGGCGTCGGGGATGTTGTGTTGCACACGGTGAAGCGTTGGATGTACTTGCGCAGGATTCTCCTTCCTACAGGCCAAAATGTGGAATCACTTTCTTGGCCGTGGGGTTTAATGGCCGCCGGTGAAGGCACCAACAAACCGATGACAAAGATCCGCCAAGAGGAAATGGAGCCCTCGGCAAGTGCATAAGCCAGAACGAGCGTTCGCCTAAGCCTGGCGGAAATAGTTCGCCGGAATCTTCTCGTCGCGCCCCGGCAGCCTGCACGCGATGGTGTGAATCTTGAAAACTCGAGGGTGTGTCTTGCCGTCGTACTTCTCGATGCGTCGGGCTTGAAGTTTTTCATGCTAGAAGCCTTTGGGCGCCCGCGATTCCACGGGTGAGCAGCGGGGCAGCTCGCCGCGTCTGGCAGTCGCCCGGCTTCGCCCGGCGTGCGCTTCAGCAGTGCTCCAGCTCTGGTCAGATTATCGCCGAGTCTCGGCGGCGCTCGATCGTGGTCCGGCGTCTTCTTGCCGCCGCTCGTCGAGACGGCGTTGATCTCGGCGAACCAGCGGGTCCAGCGGACGCCGTGGAAGCCGTCGTCGGCGTTATTCCGGCGAAGCGGCGTCTTCGTTCTGGCGGCGGGGAGTGCGGTAGTTGCACCCGGCGGTCTTGTCGCCGCAGGCCTCCGCCTTCCCGCTTGCGCGCCGCGAGCCGCGAGCTGCTGTTGACGGTCGTTGTTGGCGGCGACCAGACTGGATGGTAGCCGCCGATCCTCGACCTTGTCCGCCGCCGGAGAAGTCGAGAGCATTGCGCCCTCGTGGCGCCTCGCGAAGTGGAGAAGCGGGAAGCGGCGGCGCGCGAGGCGGACGCTTCGGGCTTCGGCAGTGTTGGAAGGAGCGAGTCTGTCGGCGCGCCGCCTTGCCCGTGTCCGGGCGAAGTCCGGAACATCTCGCGAGCCTCCGGCGTGTCCCTGTTCCAACAAGCGGATACCACCTCTGCGGTATGGCGCTCTTTGATCGTCGTCTTGTTGAGATGGTCGTGGATCTACGGAGGCCGGCGTGGTCCTCCGTCTGTCTCTGGATCTGGTAGCACCGCGGCGCCCTCGCCGGTGTCCACCCTCCACCGGCGTCTCCTCCGCCCGGCCGTTGGTTCCGTGGCGGCGGAGAAAGCGGAGATGGTCTGCGACCCTCGAAGCTCGTCTTGAGGCCATGGCGCGATTGTCGATGAAGCTTGTGAAACGGAGAGGTTGATGAAAGCTGGCGGCCGCGAACGCCGGATCAGGTTCGACGACCTCGGCGCCCCTACCGGGCGCGCCCAGAGATGTCATGACGGATGGGTGGCGCGGCACCTATGGGGCGGGGCCCCTTCGTGTGTTGATGCAGGCGGAGGTTGCGCGGAGAGCAGATCGGCGATGCGCGAGGATTTTACCCAGCCGGGCGCGATGGTCGCGTAAAACCCTCTTGCTGCATTGTGTTGTATTAGATCTTGCTCAAGAATGCGAGCAAGGCGGTGGAGTAGTGTGTGAAAACCTTCGCGAGGTAGCGGTGGTCGAGCCCCTTGGCGTGAGTAGCGATGAGTCAACCCCTCTCGTTGTGCATGGGCCTCCTTTTATAGGGCAAGGGGTCACCGGCAAGTGCCAGCGTGAGGTAGAGGGGTAAAAGCGAAAAGAGGTGGTAGTTGGAGCAGTCGGGAGCAGTTCAGCTCGATGCTTTCTACCTACTTTTTGAGAGGAGGGACAAGGGCATTAAATGCCCGTCGCCGTCGCCCAAAAGCTCCCGCCATCGCGTCTCCTTTTCGCCACGGCGGCGAAGCCACCACCGTGGAGTGCCACCGCATTCCTCATGCAGCACGGCCACCCGCCGCGCGTCTCGAGAAAAGGCTGGAGGCGGCAGCGTGGGCAGATGAGCTGGAGTGCGGGCACGTAGCGTAGCTCTCCCCGGCAAGCACCTTGCCGGGGCCTTGATCTTGCCGGACCCGGGGGCTTGTCGGGCTCTGTGACTTGCCGCTCCCCGGGTCCTCGCCGGGCGCGCGGGGCGCCGAGGCGTGTCTTCTGTGACATGATCTTCTAGTCTTCCCGACGAGCTCCTCTCATGGGGATCTGCAGGAGTAATGTAGTCTTAAGCACAGAATGGCCTTCCGGCAAGCTCCTCTTGCGGGTCTTGAGCTTCTATCTTATATACTTTGTTCTTGAACGGTTTGGTGTGGAGCGGAGATGGTCTCCGGCAAGCATTTGATGGATCTAGCTGCGGGGAGCTGGGGCTGCCCGTGCACAAGTTGGGGTACTGAGGTACCCCTACCTTAGTACACCGACAGCCACCGACGAGCACCACCGTAGCCACCGGCCTCCCCTCGCCCCTCCGTAGAGTCCACGAGCTCCGCCATCGTCTACTACGTCTCCTCGGCGAAGGAATCAAGCCCGGACGGCCTCCATCGCCGCCATCGCCATCGTCTTCCTCCTCGGGCTCCGTCGTCCGCCGCCGTCGATTCGTCGTCACCAGGTCTTCCCCGAGCTCACTGACGCCTTCGCTGGATCCGTCGTGAGCTCTACTTCGTTTCCCCCTCTTCCCCGTGCTCGTTAGCCCCGTCTAGCTAGCTCAACCACCGTGGCCGCAAGCTCCTCGCCGCCGGCCATGGCGCCTGATGGCGAGCCGAGCCAGCCACACCAGCAGCGTCACCGTGTTCTGGTGGCGCCAGAGGCCGTAAAGCCCTCGCATCCATTGCCGTTCACGCAGCGCCCAGCGCCCGCAAGCCGCGAACTCCGGCCGCCGCCGAAGCCGCTCCGGCGAGCTCCGGCACCCCACGGTCTCCGCGTGTCCCATTGGATGCGCGCGAGCACAAGGCTCTCGCAGAATGGTCTCCGCGCGACCAGCCGCCCGCTGGTAGCGCAAGTCCCGAAATCGCCGCGTTGTTGGTCGCCGCCGCCAAAACTCCGCGGTGACGTGGCGGCTTAATTAGTGCTTAACCCCTCCTAATTACCCACCCCTGAGACTGACAAGTGGGCCCCAAGGCTTAGTCAAAGCTAATCAGCCCAGGTTTGACCCGGGGTTAACCCCAGTGTCACTGATGTGTGGTCCCCACACGTCAGGTTTGACCTGGTCAGCCACATTGACTTGCTGACATCACGCTGACGTCATGCTGACGCAATTAACTATTTTCTGGAATTAAAATAAACCAGGAAATTCCAGAAAATGATTTAAACTTCAAAAATTCATATCAATTCAACCAGCTCTGATTGAAATAATTTATATATGAAAAATTATCAGAAAAATGCAATCTATCCATCAGTTCTAGTTTCATGCATGAAAAACCAACTTATACATGCTGTATAGGTGAAAACACATAAATGGCATTTATAAAGACTTAGCTTGGAGTTGCATTTGAATTCTTGATTCAAATGGACTTCAAGCAAATGAATGCTAGCTGCATTAGCTCAAACAGCATCACATCTATATGCCATGATCATGCATCATATTGTTGCATATGCTTGTGTTTTGATTGTTGGCACCGTTCCTTCTCGATAGGTCCTGCTCCGGAGAGTGCTCAAGAGTACCTGTCTATGAAGTAGTGCCTTCCTTGTTGATCTACCAGGCAAGCAAACCCCCTTGTTCATTCCAATACAATCCTACTCTCTCGCTCCTGCTCTCAGTTATTGCATTAGGACAACAACGATTCATCGCTACTTTGTGCTGCGGTAGTTGAACCCATTCCTCTGCATGACCTGTCATTGCCACAGTAAATAGTTAAAACCCACTAGCATGTGTCGGAGTTGATTGAGCCATGTTGTGTTCCTACCATGCTATGCCTGCTATTGCTTAGAGTTGTGTCAGTCCGATTCATCGGGAATGAATTGGAGTACAATGCTCTATGTTACGATCTTTGAGAGTGAGCGTGTGAACACGATTTGGTAAAGGTAGCGGTGAGAGGCCATGTAGGAGTACATGGTGGGTTGTCTCCTTTGGAACAAATCCTTAAGCTAATTGAGTTCTATGTATGTTGTCCAATGACTCGATACTACCACACATTGGGCTCAGGCGCTCAAGCCCTCTCGACTTATTAACCGACTTGATCTCTGTCCGTGAGTCGCAACTAGTTTCGGTGTTTGTAGGTAGTGCTATTTTTCTACCAAGTGGCACCCGGCGAGGTGGGCTTGGGACAGACTAAACACACATGGCACTGTGTGTGCAGTGGCACCGGATGGTGGGCTCGGGAACCCTGCACACATCGTTTGGGGCCGTGGCGACACCCGGCGGATCTCCTTGCGGATGGAACCCGAATAGGCGATAAACACAGGCTAGAGTCTTGTGTGGTTAGTCGGTCGTGGCCGACTCCTCGCCAGGCTTCGCTTGAAGGTTGCGAGATACACGCGTGTACATGGTGTTAAGTGGCAAGCGTGTGTGAAGAAGTACACCCTGCAGGGGTTAACATGATCTATTGAATAGCGGGTCATGGATATGGACTTCTTGGATGCTTACATGGTACATAGACAACTTGAAGTGGATACTATAAAATGCTCAAGACAAGTGTGAGTACTATGGATGGCCTTCTCGTGAGGGAGGCGGGGATGAATCCATAGTAGTGTATTGTGTGGTGATTAGTGGACTCGTGTGCGCCATATCACCTCAAAGAAGTTCTCGTAGTCGAGAACAGGATAGCCCTTGAGTCAAAGCTGGCTTGCTTGCAACTAAACCCCACATTACCCTCTTGATACAAATGCATGTATGATAGGATCGATGTAAGTCTTCTTGAGTACCTTTGTACTCATGGTGCTTTATTTATGTTTTTGCAGCGGAGACTTGGTCTTACTAGTGTTCTCGTGGACTTGACGAGTAGCTTGTACCTCAGCTACGATTTTGATCGGATGTTGTAGATAGTCGGGCTCTTGACCTTTTTCATTTGTAGATGTCTATACTCGGACATGTAATGCTTCCGCTTCTTGCTTGTATGCTCTGTATGATGGGTCCTGTGACCCTGTTTGCAATAAATGCTATGATGGCTCTTGAGCCTTTATCTATCTGAGTTGTTGAGTTATCTTTGTGATGCCATGTTGTACAGCACATACTTGCATGTCATGCGTCGTGTAATGTGTATTGCTATGTGTGGATCGACTATCTAGTTGTTTATTCTTAGTAGCCTCTCTTACGGAAATGTCTCCTAGTGCTTCCTTTGAGCCATGGTAGCTTACTCTTTGCTCGGAACACTTAGGTTGGCGGCATGTGTCCTTCTTCGTTCACGTATACGTCCCTTCGGGAAATGTCACGCGATGAATACGGAGTCTGTTAGCCGCCACTGCCCGGTTCACGAATCTGTTAGCCCAGTGCTACGGACTGAATTCACTCGTGATGACAAACACGTTCGTTCTTTGGGTCATGTATGCTGTCCTGTAAGTTAGTGCCACTTTGGGTTTACGACTAGCCATGTCAGCCGGGCTCCTTATCATATGGATGCTAGCGACACTATCATATCGTGTGCCAAAAGGCATAAGCGGTCCCGGGAAAAGGTAAGGCGACACCGTGGGGATACCGTGCGTGAGGCCGCAAAGTGATATGAGGTTTTACATGCTAGATCGATGTGGCATTGAGTCGGGGTCCTGACAGCTTTGGTATCAGAGCCTGACTGCCTGTAGGATTAGCAAGCCAAACTGGTCGAAGTTGAGTCTAGAAATTCTTTAGTTATGTAAGGGAATTGATTGTGGGAAGGAACGTAAGGCTCTTTTTACTCCTTATACCTCATGGCCTTCTGATCTGAGTCATCCTATCTTTCCTGCGGGGTTAAGGAACTAGGCTTTATCTTCCGTCTATTAGGATCACGTGTTACTACTCCGTAGTTCCTTAGGATTGGTTGATCATAGTCATACTCCAGTTTTCGAGTACCTCCAGTGTAGCCTGTTTAGTACTATCCAAGAACCTTAAGTGGTGATGTTGAGTGTGTTACTACCCCATCTTAGCAGGATGTCTCATTCTGAGCATTTTACTGTCGTTATGCTGCCGGAATTGCCCTAGGAGTTCGAGAGTTACTAATTTCCTTGTCCTACATTCTATAGCCTATAGATGATGCTGATCCGTCCTTGGTTCCGTTTCTCAGGATGTCATCAGCTAAGCGAAGTTCTATTGCTCGTAGCCAAAACCACGGAGATGGTAGGGATGAGGATCCTCCCGACCAACCTTCATTGACAGAGTTCATGATAGAGATGGAGAGAAACAAGCGTGAGTCTAACCGCTTGTTGGCACGTATCGAGGAGAACACCGCACATCGGTTCAAAGGGTCTGCAACCATTCATGACTTCATTCGCTTGCACCCACCCACCTTTCATCATTCCATTGAGCCACTTGATGCAGATGACTGGCTCCGTAGCATCACTCATAAGCTGCGTTCCACGAACGTAGCTGAAGATGACAAGGTCACCTATGCCACATACCACCTGGAAGGTCCTGCTAGTCTTTGGTGGCAGAACTATGAGGCTATGCTTCCGGTGGCGATTCCTACGGAGGGATTTCACTTTGAGGCTTTTCGCGAGCATCACATTCCCGTGCCCTCATCGATCGCAAGAGAGAAGAGTTACGTAGTCTCACCCGAATCAGATGGCTATTGATGCTTCTGAGAGAGTTTGAGAACCTCGCTGTTATGCCACGTAGAAGAAGTGTCCACAGACGCCAAGAAGCGAGCTAGGTTCGGAAGGTCTCAACCCCAAGTTGCGTCGTGATCTCCACTTGCATCATTGTGATACATTCCACGCTCTTGTGAACAAGGCAATTAATGCAGAGACAGCTCAGCTCACTTACGAGGAGTCTCGTAAGCACACCCGTGATGTGGGATCTTCTTCCGGCTCCAGTTCTTAGAAGCGCCGGATTTGGGTTCCGAACTCCGCTCTTCCTCCCGGATATTCACCAAGGCCATCTCATGTGGTGCCTTCCCCAGCTCGATCGTATGCTCCACCCGAGCCTCTTGGTAGACCGCTTGTCGGTCGGGTCCACGTCCAACCAGGACTTGCTTCACATGCGGGAAGCCGAGGACACTATGCTGCGTGTTGCTCTCGGACTAGTTATGCTCCACCCCTTTGAGAAGTCATTGGCCATGGTAAGCCATCACGCAAGATGATCGGTGTCAAGTCAGCTCCCATCGAGCGTGGGCGTGTGCATCATGTCTCAGCTAAAGGCGCTCATGATGATCCGGATGTCGTTCTTGGTACACTCCTTGTAAATTGTCACCCGAGATCGGTTACATCGATCTTGGAGCATCTCACTCCTTCATTTCTGAAGGCTATGCTCGTTTACACGACATGTCATTTTGTGATATGCCAACTCCGCTTGAAATCCAAACCCTAGGGTCTAGATGGCAAACCACAAGAATCAGCTATGGTAATGAAATCCTTGTTGATAGACTTGTTTTTCTTGCATCACTTGTAGCCCTCAAGTCCTCAGATATTAACATCATCTTGGGTATGGACTGGATGACAGCTCATCATGCCAAGATTGATTGTTACACCAGGTCCGTTCAGCTTACACACCCATCGGCAAGATAGTCACTTTATCTCCACGAGTTGCAAAGCGTCGACTCTATTCATAATGCCAGCCCTCTTCGGACCTTGAAGATATCCGGTAGTCCGTGACTTTCGGATGTCTTTCGGAGGAACCGCCGGTATTCCACAGCAGAGATGTAGAGTTCGCTCATAGATCTTATTCCAGAACTGCTCCAATCTCTAGGAGACCTTACAAGATGGCACCCTTAGAACTAGCCGAGCTTAAGAAACAACTTGATGAGTCCTTGCAAAAGGGTTTCATCCGTCCTAGTTCTTCTCCTTGGGCTTGCCCCGTTCTCTTCGTCAAGAAGAAGGACGGTACGGACCGGATGGTGGTAGATTATCGTTCCGTTAATTTGGTCACGATAAAGAACAAATATCCGCTTCCCAGGATCAACGATCTGTATGATCAGCTCGCTGGATCCTCAGTCTTTTCCAAGATGGATTTGAGGTTAGGCTACCACCAAATCAAGATCAGAAATGGGGACATTCCTAAAACGGCTTTTGTCACTCGTTATGGCCAGTATGAGTACACCGTCATGTCCTTCGGTCTAACCAACGCTCCAGCTACATTCTCCCGCTTGATGAACTCGATCTTCATGGAGTACTTAGATAAGTTCGTCGTGGTTTACCTCGATGATATTCCTATTTACTCGAAGAACGAAGAAGAGCATGCCGAACATCTTAGACTTGTGCTAGAAAAACTCAGAGAGCACCGCCTTTATGCCAAGTTTTCCAAGTGTGAATTTTGGTTGCCAGAAGTGACCTATCTGGGCCACGTAATCTCTGGTAAGGGCATTGCTGTCAACCCCGAGAGAGTTAAGGCCGTTCTCGATTGGACTCCACAGAAACCGTTAAACAAGTTAGGAGTTTCCTTGGTCTAGCCAGCTATTATCGCCGCTTTGTTGAAAACTTCTCCAAAGTAGCTAAACCCCTCACGGAACTTCTCAAGAAAGATAAAAGTTTGAGTGGTCCCCACGGTGTGAGTCAGTTTTCGAGAACTGAAAAGGCGCTGACTTCTGCTCCCATACTTGTGCCATGGATTTCACTAAAGACTTTGTTATCTCTTGCGGCGCCTCACGACGGGGACTAGGTTGCATTCTTATGCGGGATCGTCATGTGATTGCCTATGCATCTCGGCAGTTGCATCCACACGAGGAGAATTATCCTACACATGATCTAGAGCTTGCGGCCGTAGTCTATGCACTCAAGACTGGCGACATTACCTTCTTGGTAAGCGTTGCGAGATCTACACCGATCACGAGTCTCAAGTATATCTTCACCCAACCAGATTTGAACCTTAGGCAAAGACGTTGGTTGGAGTTGATCTCAGATTACGACTTAGGGATTACCTACACTCCAGGCAAAGCTAATGTCATGGCTGATGCGCTAAGTCGTAAATCCTATTGCAACAATCTCATGTTGCGGCGGAATAACCACTTCTCCATGAGGAATTACGTAAGCTTAATCTTCACATTACTCCTCACGGATTCCTCTCTACCTTGGTGGCGAAACCTGACCTTGAGGATCGGATTATCGCTGCTCAAAAGGTGACACGGAATTTCCGGATCAAGAGAAACATTAAGAAGGAGTTGGTGGATGTTTCTCCATGGATGATCGTGGTGTCGTTTTCTTTGAGAATCGCTTGGTGGTTCCCAAGAATCAACATCTGCGACAATTGATTCTTAAGGAGGCATGAATCTCCTCTCACGATTCATCCCGGTAGTACTAAGATGTATCGGGACCTCGCCAGAGGTTCGGTGGACTAGGATGAAGAGAGAAATTGCTCGGTTTATTGCTAAGCTGTGGCGTTTGTCGTCGCGTTAAGCGAGCATCAAAGACCTCTTGGCACCCTTCACCTTTAGCCATTCACGAATGGAAATGGGATAAAGTTGGTATGGACTTCATCACCGGCTTTCCCGGGACCAAGAGAGGGAATAATGCTATCTTCGTAGTCATTGATCGTCTCTCCAAAGTGGCTCACTTCCTTCACATTCGAGAGAGCATCACCGCTAGTCAGCTCATTGACTTATATATTTCTCGAATAGTGTCACTTCATGGTGTTCCACTAGAGATCAATTCAGACCGTGGCAGTCTTTTCACTTCTCATTTCTGGGAGAGTTTCCAAACTGCCATGGGAACCCATCTTTCCTTCAGTACCGCTTTCCACCCTCAGTCGAGTGGTGGGGTGGAGCAGGTCAACCAAATTCTCGAAGACATGCTTAGAGCTTGCGTTATCTCATTCGGTATGGATTGGGAGAAATGTCTTCCTTTCGCCGAGTTTGCTTATAACAATAGCTATCAATCCAGTCTCAAGAAAGCTCCTTTTGAGGTTCTCTATGGGCGAAGATGTCGAACACCTTTGAACTGGTCGAAACGGTGAAAGACAATTCTTTGGACGGACATGATCCAGAGGCGGAAGAGCAAGTTCGCATCATTCGTGAGAATTTGAAAACAGCCCGATCTCGCCAAAAGAGCAATATGATCGTCATCATAAGGATATGACTTATGAAGTTGGCGACAAAGCTTACCTTCGGGTTACTCCTTTGAAGGGTACCCATCGTTTGATATCAAGGGCAAGTTGGCTCCTCGTTACATTGGTCCTTTTCGCATTCTCGCTAAACGAGGAGAGGTTGCCTACCGGTTGAACTACCCCACATCTTTCTCGAGTTCATGATGTCTTCCACGTCTCTCAACTCAGCGTTGCTTCTCGGATCCTATCCATGAGTGGACCACTTAAACGCTTGATCTACAAGATAACCTCACATACCGAGAGTACCGGTTCGCATTCTTGATCAAGCGAGCGTGTCACCCGACGCCATAACATCAAGTTTCTCAAGGTTGATGGTCTCATCATTCCGAGAGAGAAGCTACGGGAGCGAGAAGATCGTCTTCGACCGAGTACCCGCTTTTTCCGTCGACCCCTGAATCTCGGGACGAGATTTTTTCAAGTGGGGGCGAGTTGTCACATCCCTAGATCTGGTATGACCTAGGCTAGCCCTTCATGTGTGCATCATGTTTAAATTTCATTTAAATGTGAAATGGGGATTTGTAGAACCCTCAGAAATCATTTCTGGAAATGACCCAGATAAAAATTGCTCCAAAAAGGTCCAAGAAAATGTTCATGCCTCTCTCTGAAAATATTGGGCAGAGATAAAAATCAACCAATATTTTTAGGAGCTCATAAATATTTATTTTGGGCATTTGGAATTAATGCAATAGTTATTTGCTTTGGATATATATTATTATACATATATAATGTTGTCCAAAAATTATGCCACTTTCTGAGGAGCTCTGGAATAATATAGTTAGCTCCTGCAAAAATGGGCATAAGGAAATAAAATGATTTAGTATTTTAACTAAATCAAAACAAATGTCAGAAATAGAAAACAGAAAACAAAAGAAAGGAAAAGCTTACAGGCGCCTAGCTCTGTCTTGTTGACCTTTGTCTTGGCTCGGCCAGCCCCACTGCCAGCCAGCCCAGCCCACTGCCCCCCCCTCCTCTGTCGTCTTCCTCCCGACAGAGGGCGATGGCGTGCCCGACGCTGCAGCACCGCCCGCCAGCGCCACCTCCTCCCTCCTGCGCTGCTCCTCCCCCTCGTCACTCTGGATGGCCCGGACGACGCCACGCGCCGCCCCGACCCCCTCTCACTCTCCCCCGTGTTCCCCTCTCCTCTGCTCTCTCTCTCTCGCGCGCTGGACCGAACGCCACCGCCGCCACCGACGAGCACCACCGTAGCCACTGGCCTCCCCTCGCCCCTCCGTAGAGTCCACGAGCTCCGCCATCGTCTACTACGTCTCCTCGGCGAAGGAATCAAGCCCGGACGGCCTCCATCGCCGCCATCGCCATCGTCTTCCTCCTCGGGCTCCGCCGTCCGCCGTCGTCGATTCGTCGTCACCAGGTCTTCCCCGAGCTCACTGACGCCTTCGCTGGATCCGCCGTGAGCTCTACTTCGTTTCCCCCTCTTCCCCGTGCTCGTTAGCCCCGTCTAGCTAGCTCAACCACCGTGGCCGCAAGCTCCTCGCCGCCGGCCATGGCGCCCTGATGGCGAGCCGAGCAGCCACACCTGCTGCGTCACCGTGTTCCTGGTGACGCCAGGAGGCCGTAGGAGCCCTCCGCATCCACTGCCGTTCACCGCAACGCCGCGCCCGCAAGCCGCCGAACTCCGGCCGCCGCCCCGAGCCGCTCCGGTGAGCTCCGGCACCCCCACGGTCTCCCGCGTGTCCCATTGGATGCGCGCGAGCCTGGGCTCCTCGCAGATGGTCTCCGCGCGACCAGCCGCCGCTGTAGCGCAAGTCCGGCGAGTCGCCGCCGCGTTGTTGGTCGCCGCGGGCCAAAACTCCGGCGGGCTGACGTGGCGGCTTAATTAGTGCTTAACCCCATCCTAATTACCCACCCCTGAGACTGACAAGTGGGCCCCAAGGCTTAGTCAAAGCTAATCAGCCCAGGTTTGACCCGGGGTTAACCCCAGTGTCACTGACGTGTGGTCCCCACACGTTAGGTTTGACCTGGTCAGCCACGTTGACTTGTTGACGTCACGCTGACGTCATGCTGACGCAATTAACTATTTTCTGGAATTAAAATAAACCAGGAAATTCCAGAAAATGATTTAAACTTCAAAAATTCATATCAATTCAACCGTAGCTCTGATTGAAATAATTTATATATGAAAAATTATCAGAAAAATGCAATCTATCCATCGGTTCTAGTTTCATGCATGAAAAACCAACTTATACATGTTGTATAGGTGAAAACACATAAATGGCATTTATAAAGACTTAGCTTGGAGTTGCATTTGAATTCTTGATTCAAATGGACTTCAAGCAAATGAATGCTAGCTGCATTAGCTCAAACAGCATCACATCTATATGCCATGATCATGCATCATATTGTTGCATATGCTTGTGTTTTGATTGTTGGCACCGTTCCTTCTCAATAGGTCCTGCTCCGGAGAGTGCTCGAGAGTACCTGTCTATGAAGCAGTGTGTAGGATCGGAAGTATGTCTAGAGGGGGGGTGATTAGACTACTTGACAACTTAAAAGTTTAGCCTTTTGATTAGGACAAGTTTTTAGCAAGTTCACAATGATAACCAAGTCAAGTATCACCCTACACATGCAATTCTAGAGTAGTGGCAGCGGAAAGTAAATTGCACATGTAGTAAATAAGAGGTGGAGAAGAGCAAACGCAATTTGGAGACACGGAGATTTTTCTCGTGGTTCCGATAGGTGGTGCTATCGTCAATCCACGTTGATGGAGACTTCAACCCACGGAGGGTAACGGCTGCGAGAGTCCACGGAGGGCTCCACCCACGAAGGGTCCACGAAGAAGCAACCTTGTCTATGCCATCATGGCCAACGTCCACGGAGGACTAGCCTTACTCTGGGTAGATCTTCACGAAGTAGGCGATCTCCTTGCCCTTACAAACTTCTTGGTTCAACTCCACATCTTGACGGAGGCTCCCAAGCGACACCTAACCAATCTAGGAGGCACCACCCTCCAAAAGGTAATAGATGGTGTTGGTGATGATGAACTCCTTGCTCTTGTGCTTCAAATGATAATCTCCCCAACACTCAACTCTCCTCACTGATTTGGCTGTGGTGGAAGAAAGGATTGAGTGGAAAGCAACTTGGGAAGGCTAGAAATCAAGTTTCATATGGTGGGAGTGGAGCAACTTGATCTCAACACAAGGGTAGGTAGTTTTCTTCTCAGAAATGTAAGGTAGGAGTGGTAGTTCTTTCGATGGCTCTCTCCACGAATGAAGAGGAGGTGGAGGGTATTTATAGCCTCCACACAAAATCCAACCGTTACACACATTTGACCAATCTCGGTCGGACCGAAGTTGACAACTCGGTGAGACCGAAAGTTCAAATCTTGTGAGCGTTGGGATTTTCGAGTGGGACCGAAAATACAATCTCGGTTAGTCCGATTCTTCCAAAGTCTAGGGTTTGCCATTCTCGGTGGGACCGACTTTCTCATCTCGGTGACACCGATTTGAGTACAGAAGGTTACAGAAGGTTGGCAATACCAATTTCGGTATGACTGAGTTTGGAATCGGAAAATCCGAAATTCTAGGGTTTGGGTATATGGTGAGGTGGTTCATCTCGGTGTGGTGAGTTTATGGAATCGGTGGGACCGAGATTACTTATGAGTTTATGTTGGAATGAAAGATTGCTGATAGTTTGAGAGATAAATCACTAAGCACTTTGAGCAACCAGATCATCATCATAACCTCATCCCTTTTAATAGTATTGGCTTTCCTATGGACTCAATGTGATCTTGGATCACTAAACCAAAAATAGAGTCTTGAGCTTTTGCCAATGTTTTCCTTAGCATTTTGAGGGTCCACATCATCGGTCATTGCCATACCCATATCACTTGAACTTTCGAAATATTCTCAAGAAATAATTAGTTCAATGATATATATGTTGTTATTAATTACCAAAACCACCCGGGATTAGTTGCACTTTCAATCTCCCCTTTTGGTAATTGATGACAACATATAGATCAAAGCTTCGACAAATGATATAATCAATGAATAACATAAATCGCTTTGAGAAGTATGTGATAAGCAAGAGCTCCCCTAAATTTGTGCATTATTTAAGATTTGCGTTTGAATGCAAATGCACAATCGATTAGGATCATGGGTCACTCTTCCATGTCACATACATCTTGGTGGAGCGCACAAAATGATAAGAATGAATAGCATGCACCCAATCACCAAGACATGAGTAAATGATCATACAAGATATGAATAGAATATGATAAGCATTAAGCACACATTAAGCATAGTATGATCAAGCACTCATCAAGATAGAAACAAGCGTAGTATCAAACACACGAAATGTCTCAAAGAACTCAAAAGTATCTCAAGGAAAACCGCAAACGAAAGAGCAAAACGAGCACTCTCTCTCTTGAAGTCCTATGATCTATACAATTTCTCCCCTTTGGCAACAAGTTACCAAAAGTTTGAAAGGTATAGAGCTAATCGTCACTAGGGACTCGCCTGGCGGCTCTGTCTGCGTCGATGGAGTGGAGATAGCTGCATCTGCAAAGCTTCTGCTGAAGTCTGTGGAGCTGGAGGAGTGGATCTTGGAGTGGACTCGAACCGATGGAGCTGTAGGAGGTCTTGATGTAGTAGCCCAGGGTGCATCCTTTGGAATAGCGGTGATCTGGGCTTTGTGGGCCTTTGGGCAGGCTGCTCATAGTCATCTGGACCATATCACCTTCCATCTCCTTCATGAGCTCGCTTTCTCCTCTTCGCTTCCTCGATATCGCCTCAAGCTTGTTGGCGGTGACTGCACTTGATCGACTTGACATCCGAGCATGGAACTTGTCTTCAACTATCCTCTCAAGACTCTCCGAGAGGCGCACTATCTTTGGCAAGGCGTAGTTCAATTCTCGAGTGGCTTCAAGAAGTTGTTCTCCAACGCTCTTGGGCTTTTTCTTCTGCTTGCTTCCTTCTCGGCTTTAGCTTGTTTGGCGCTTCAGACTTAGCTTGTCCTTGACGGATGTGGGATCATCCTCGGTCATCACAACTTCATTATCTTCATGTTCAGGCTGCGGTGGCAAGTGGGGTCTATCCAACAAGTAGGTGCCGTGCCAAACTTGGCATTGATGAGCATCTGAATGTGTGGGGCAAACCCACATGACCTCTTACAGTCTGCTTCTTGTCCTCTTGATAGTCTCTACTATCGGTCCATCACCTTAAAAGGTGTCTTCGATCTAGAATGTGCAGCATGTTGATAGAATAACCTCTTATCATGCGGTGGTCTCGACTTGGGCATCAAAGTATGCCTCGAGAATGGTGTTGGTGGTTGGGAGACCTGCTCAAGATGATATACTGATCCAAGCTTCCATATCTCAACATCCTTGGCTGGTACCTCATTGTACATGTTCCTCATAGACTCGTGATTCTTCTTGGGGATTCCATAAACATCAACATCATCATCTCTTGATCTTTGGAGCATTCGAAGTGCTGCCCACTCTTCAACTGTTGAAGAGAATCTACGCCTTCATCATCCATACAATTCGCCATCTGGATAGAAGTGTGCGGTGGCATAGAACCGCATGATCATTTCATCATTCCAAGCGGTCGACTACCGACCAATGAACTCTGCAACTCCACATGCGGTGAAGCTCTCATGCACATGTGGGAAATAGTCTCTGTGCTCTTCACTATCGATGTAATCCCGATCAACGATCTGGTGTCAAGCAACAATTGGCTTCTTATCCATGAGCTTTGTCTCATAAAAATCTTGTTGCTCTCTAGTGTGGAATCTTGAGTCAACAGCTGTCCTTCTCCTGGTGGCATATGGATCAACTTGCCTCCATAGCACGAGACCTTTGTCCTTCCTTTCCTTCATATTTTCAGCTCGAGGATGAGCATCATTATGGATGGCGGTTTACATCTAAGCTTGACAATACATGTGCCTCTTCATCGATTCAGTGGTGGCACATTGTCCTTCTTCTTCTCTGAAGCAGGAATATTTCTCACTGTTTTCTTTGGCTTGGCAGCAGGTTTGGCTTGGGCTGCCTTTCTTTGGAGCTGATGGCTTAGATTTAGTGGGTGCTCCTGCCACGATGGCATCTCCCATCAACTTTTGCTTCTGAGGAGGCTGGGGTGCTTCCTCATCAGAGTCATCATCAGCTTCATCATGAACTAGCCTCTTCCTCTTGGAAGTTTTCTTGATCTTCTTTGGAGGTTTCTTCTTCCATGCTCAGTTTCTTTGCAGCTGTGGATTTCTTCTCTTTCTTTGGTGCCTTTCTTTGTCTGTTGCCCTTGATAGCCCTTGGCAACCACTTTCCTTTTAGGTTTGGAAGTAATCTCCTCATCAACAACAAAGTCGAGTCCTCCTCATCGAATTCCTCTTCTTCACAGCCTGGTGGCAGTGGAGGCAATCCACTTGGAGTGCTCCTCTCTCCATCATCTGAAAAACTGCTTGCTTGGGACTTGTAATCGCCTCTGGAATCTCAAGCGGTGATTCAGACCTGTTTCGCTGTCACTTACATCGACATATGACAACTTTGTGAATAGAATAGGTATAGGCGAGAATAGAAGAGTTATCACAAACCGCAGAGGATTTTGCAAAAGAATGAGTTCAAACTTTAGTTTTAGGTTTTCACAGAATGCATTTCGATCGACCGAGTCTAAAATTCGGTGAATCCAAGTGTCTAAACCTAACCATTCACACCACTTTCGGTTGGACGAAATGGGTTTCAGTCTAGCCGAGATCACTAGGGTTTCACTAAATCCTCACTTCGGTCTTACCGATTTGCACAACTTCGGTTGAACCGAAAAGTAAAGGCAATGGCAGAGGCCAAATCGGTCGATCCGAGAATGTAGAATCGGTCACACCGAGATGTGTTCGCGAAACCTAACCCTAAAATTTTACTCGAATTTTGTTCTAAGGACTAATCTGCTGGATAGGAAGATTTCAAACTTGGCAATAAGCTAGGCAAAACCTATCGTGCATTGAATCGAGGTTGAAGCACGAGAGGGATGAAACTCACCCAACTAGGTGGAGTTTCACTGCGGCAACAGTGCGGTGAGATTGACCGTTGACGGCGATGGAGACCAGCGGCGAGGGCGCCTGAGCGGCAGCGGAGGCGATCCGAGACCACGGCGACGGCAGCTAAGGGTTTGGGGCGAGGCGTATGAAGAAAGAATCACGCAGCGCTGCCCTCGGTATATATACCCTTCGGTGTCGGTGGGACCGAGTTGGAAAACTTCGGTGGGACCGAGATGGTTAAGCGCAGCGATTACTCACTTGATCACGCCGAATTTTAACTTCGGTTTCACCGAGGTGAAAACCTAGATCAATCCAAGTGATTTGATCTGTCCGATTTGAGTATATTGGTTTGACCGAAAGTACTTAGAAGGTTTTGGAATTTAAGCTTCTGACGGATCGGTGGCTCCGAGTGCTCCTCACTCGGTCTGTCCGAAAAAATCTTGTTCAAAGTTTGTGATATAAGCATGAATAGAGTTTGAGACAAGAAAGCATAGATAGCTAGGGGAGGAACTTAGGCATTCTTGTCCATCCATTTGGTCAAAAAGAAAAATCCAAAAGACCAAAGCAACAAATGGATGTCCTCGAATGGATAAAATTATGCATCCAACATGCTCACACAATAAGATAGCAAATGAAATATGTGTCAAACATGCACAAACAAAACACTAGCAGCTAGCACACAATTTGGCGATGACTAGGTCATCTATATATGAGTATATTGACTTAGGAGTCAAATGAGAACATTTGATCATAGGTCATACTCATCGTTTAAGCACAAGTGGGGTTACCACTTTTACATAAAGCATTAATGTGTTCACATCATTTGAAGATGCTTTAGCTCAATTTTTAAGAGCAAAGCTCCCCCTTGATGTGAGAACCCCTTTTAAAGGGTCAAACTAACCTTGGGTTGTCGTTGAAGACTTCATGTAGATGTTGAAGATGTGGATGCTCAATGTTGATGAAGATCATCAAGAGTTGGGAGCAATCCTTTGGATTCGGGCACTTTCAATACCTACATGGGTTAGTCCCACAAGGAACAAACAAGAATATCCATGGACATAGATTGAAGTACACAATAGATGATGTCCATGAAAGCAATGATTACCTTGTCCCTTGACTTACCAACATGAGGGTTTGTGACTCCATGAACTAGTGCAAGATGTGGAAGTTGATTGCACAAGTCCTTGCCAAAATGAATGTGAGTGAAGATTGTTGGCGGAGTCACCCTCAAGAACTGTCTAGTTCTTCTTCGGGATCCACATCATCTTGATGGGAATCCTTGGGGTAGTAGTTGAGCTTGTCGAAGTAGAACTTGAAGTTGCCTTGGGAACCCACTTGACCATGGCCTTGGGTGCTTCAATGAATGCATCAATCTCCTCTTGAAGCTTGTCCTTGCCTTTTAGCTTGTGGTCTTGTGGTGGAAGGTCATCTTGAGCTTGTTCCACTTTGGAAGAAGTAGGATCATACTTCTCCTTTTGAGAAACAAACTTTGGAGTGGGATATTGACCTTCTTCCCATTCAACACCTTCGGCGTTGAACCTTCGCTCAAAACCAATTCCTTGATTCTTCCGGTGTCTTCCTTGTTTGCGAACAATTTCCTCAAAGTCCTTGCTTCCGGCAAGGCTCTTGTAGACACCTTTCTCTATAATCCCTTTCAATAAACTATTTTCTTGCTCAAGTGAAACTTGGCTTGAAACATTGTTAGTGGAATCAAGAGAACTACTAGAAGCAACAATATTGGATTTAGCATGAATATTGTTACTACTAGATGAAGAATTTTTCTTATGCTTGTCATGCTTAGTTTTAATAGGTGGCAAGAAATTAGACAAGAGAAGTCGTTTGGCAAGATATGAAGAACTCTTCTTTCGAAGATCGTCATTGATAGCTTTTAGAAACTCATGTTCTTGCTCTAGATTGAGCTTCTCGAGCGTAGCTTCTCATGAGATCTTAGGAGCTCTCTATGATCTTCTTGAGTTGTTTCATGAGCTAACTTAAGAGTGTTTAGTTCTTTAGTTAGACGCTCAATCTCCTTCATAGCATTGTCATTCGACTCTTCTCGACTATAAAGACTATTAGCATGTTCATCATTACTAAGCTCACTAGATTTGTCATGTAAAAGCTCATCTTCACCAAGCAAGTCATCTTCATCACTATCAAAGTCAATAAATTCAGGGTGTGATACCTTGGGACCTTTTGCCATGAAGCATCTTCCAATTCCCTCATTTGGTGAATCAAACAAGTCATAGGAGTTGGAGTTGGAGGATACGAGAGCAAGACCGCAACACCTTCATCTTGATCTGTATTCGGAGTTGGAGTGATAGCTTCTTTCGGAGTGATTGTCGGAGTCGGAGCCGGAGACCCATTCACCAACATGAGCTTGATGTTTTCTTCTTGTGTAGCTCCTTGATGACTTGTCTTTCCTTTCCGAATCCTTGCTTCTCCGAGAGGATCTTCGTTCATAACGATCATCTCTACTCCTTCTCTCTTTCGAGGTGACTCTTCTCTTGAGCTTCTTCTTCTTGGAGATTCTTCTCTTCTCTTGTGGGGGTCGAACACTCATTTGAGTAGTGTCCGGTCTTCCACAATTGTAGCAGATTCGATCACGACTAGAAGATCTCTTTTCATCATATGATCTAGACTTTGAGCTTCTTTCCTTGCTTCTACTCTTGTAGAATTTGTTGAAGTTCTTCACCATTAGGCTTATCTCTTCATTGGAAACCAGCTTGTCACTTGAGGTTGTGGGAGCTTCAAGCTGTAGCTTTGTAAGCACCACTTGACTTGTTGTGAAGCTCTTCCTTATCTTTAAGTGTCATCTCATGAGCAACAATTCTTCCAATGACTTCGGTAGGCTTGAGATTCTTGTAGTTTGGCATCATTTGGATCAAAGTGCACACGGTGTCATACTTTCCATCCAAAGCTCTGAGAATCTTCTTGATGATGAATCGGTCGGTCATTTCTTCACTTCCTAAGCCAGCAATCTCATTGGTGATGAGAGCAAGCCTAGAGTACATTTCAGCGACTCCTTCACCTTCCTTCATCTTGAACTTGTCAAGTTGACCTTGAAGAACATCTAGCTTTGATTCCTTCACGGACTCGGTACCTTCGTGCATTTCGACCAAAGTATCCCAAATCTCTTTTGCATTCTCAAGACGGCTGATCTTGTTGAACTCCTCGGGACACAAAGCATTGAAGAGAATGTCACAAGCTTGAGCATTGTTTTGTAACATCCGCAACTCATCCGCAGTAGCTTCGCGATCCGGAACTTTTCCTTCCTCGAAGAACTCACCTTGCAAGCCAACACAAATAATGCCCCATGCGGCGGTGGTTATGTCCAAGAATATGCATTTTCATTTTGTGCTTCCAACTAGCAAAATTTGAACCATCAAAGTAAGGACCTCTCTGAAAATTACCCTCACTAGACGCCATACTCTCCTAGGTTGTGAAACCAAGCTTATGGAGTCCAATGCAATGGAAACCAATCCAATGGAGACCAAAGCTCTGATACCACTTGTAGGATCGGAAGTATGTCTAGAGGGGGGGTGATTAGACTACTTGACAACTTAAAAGTTTAGCCTTTTGATTAGGACAAGTTTTTAGCAAGTTCACAATGATAACCAAGTCAAGTATCACCCTACACATGCAATTCTAGAGTAGTGGCAGCGAAAAGTAAATTGCACATGTAGTAAATAAGAGGTGGAGAAGAGCAAACGCAATTTGGAGACACGGAGATTTTTCTCGTGGTTCCGATAGGTGGTGCTATCGTCAATCCACGTTGATGGAGACTTCAACCCACGGAGGGTAACGGCTGCGAGAGTCCACGGAGGCTCCACCCACGAAGGGTCCACAAAGAAGCAACCTTGTCTATGCCATCATGGCCTCACGCCCACGGAGGACTAGCCTTACTCGGGGTAGATCTTCACGAAGTAGGCGATCTCCTTGCCCTTACAAACTTCTTGGTTCAACTCCACATCTTGACGGAGGCTCCCAAGCGACACCTAACCAATCTAGGAGGCACCACCCTCCAAAAGGTAATAGATGGTGTTGGTGATGATGAACTCCTTGCTCTTGTGCTTCAAATGATAATCTCCCCAACACTCAACTCTCCTCACCGATTTGGCTGTGGTGGAAGAAAGGATTGAGTGGAAAGCAACTTGGGAAGGCTAGAAATCAAGTTTCATATGGTGGGAGTGGAGCAACTTGATCTCAACACAAGGGTAGGTAGTTTTCTTCTCGAAATGTAAGGTAGGAGTGGTAGTTCTTTCGATGGCTCTCTCCACGAATGAAGAGGAGGTGGAGGGTATTTATAGCCTCCACACAAAATCCAACCGTTACACACATTTGACCAATCTCGGTCAGACCGAAGTTGACAACTCGGTGAGACCGAAAGTTCAAATCTTGTGAATGTTGGGATTTTCGGTGGGACCGAAAATACAATCTCGGTTAGTCCGATTCTTCCAAAGTCTAGGGTTTTCCATTCTCGGTGGGACCGACTTTCTCATCTCGGTGACACCGATTTGAGTACAGAAGGTTACAGAAGGTTGGCAATACCAATTTCGGTATGACCGAGTTTGGAATCGGAAAATCCGAAATTCTAGGGTTTGGGTATATGGTGAGGTGGTTCATCTCGGTGTGGTGAGTTTATGGAATCGGTGGGACCGAGATTACTTATGAGTTTATGTTGGAATGAAAGATTGCGATAGTTTGAGAGATAAATCACTAAGCACTTTGAGCAACCAGATCATCATCATAACCTCATCCCTTTTAATAGTATTGGCTTTCCTATGGACTCAATGTGATCTTGGATCACTAAACCAAAAATAGAGTCTTGAGCTTTTGCCAATGTTTTCCTTAGCATTTTGAGGGTCCACATCATCGGTCATTGCCATACCCATATCCTTGAACTTTCTGAAATATTCTCAAGAAATAATTAGTTCAATGATATATATGTTGTTATTAATTACCAAAACCACCCGGGATTAGTTGCACTTTCACATTGCCTTCCTTGTTGATCTACCAGCAAGCAAACCCCTTGTTCATTCCGATACAATCCTACTCTCTCGCTCCTGCTCTCGGTTATTGCATTAGGACAACAACGATTCATCGCTACTTTGTGTCTGCGGTAGTTGAACCCATTCCTCCGCATGACTGTCATTGCCACGATAAATAGATAAAACCCACTAGCATGTGTAGGAGTTGATTGAGCCATGTTGTGTTCCTACCATGCTATGCCTGCTATTGCTTAGAGTTGTGTCAGGTCTGATTCATCGGGAATGAATTGGAGTACAATGCTCTATGTTCTGATGCTGAGAGTGAACGTGTGAACACGATTTGGTAAAGGTAGCGGTGAGAGGCCATGTAGGAGTACATGGTGGGTTGTCTCACTGGAACCGTCCTTAAGCACTGAGTTCTATGTATGTTGTCCAATGACTCGATACTACCACACATTGGGCTCCGGGCGCTCCAAGCCCTCTCGACTTATTAACCGACTTGATCTCTGTCCAGGAGTCGCAACTAGTTTCTGGTGTTTGTAGGTAGTGCTATTTTTCTACCAAGTGGCACCCGGCAGGGTGGGCTTGGGACAGACTAGGCACACGTGGCCTGGTGTACCGAGTGGCACCCGGATGGTGGGCTCGGGAACCCTGCACACATCGTTTGGGGCCGTGAGCGACACCCCGGCCGGATCTCCTTGCGGATGGAACCCGAATAGGCGATAAACCTGGGCTAGAGTCTTGTGTGGTTAGTCAGGTCGTGGCCGACTCCCTCGCCAGGCTTCCGCTTGAAGGTTGCCGAGATACACGACGTGTACATGGTGGTAAGTGGCGAGAGCGTGTGTGAAGAAGTACACCCCTGCAGGGTTAACATGATCTATTCGAATAGCCGGGTCATGGATATGGACTTCTTGGATGCTTACATGGTACATAGACAACTTGAAGTGGATACTATAAAATGCTCAAGACAAGTGTGAGTACTATGGATGGCCTTCTCATAGGGAGACGGGGATGAATCCATAGTAGTGTATTGTGTGGTGATTAGTGGACTCGTGTGCGCCATATCACCTCAAAGAAGTTCTCGTAGTTGTAGAACAGGATAGCCATCTTGAGTCAAAGCTGGCTTGCGCAACTAAACCCCACATTACCCTCTTGATACAAATGCATGTATGATAGGATCGATGTAAGTCTTCTTTGAGTACCTTTGTACTCATGGTACTTTATTTATGTTTTTGCAGCGGAGACTTGGTCTTACTAGTGTTCTCGTGGACTTGACGAGTAGCTTGTACCTCAGCTACGATCTTGATCGGATGTTGTCGATAGTCGCTCTTCACCTTTTTCATTTGTAGATGTCTACGTACTCGGACATGTAATGCTTCCGCTTGCTGCTTGTATGCTCTGTATGATGGGTCCTGTGACCCTGTTTGCAATAATGCTATGATGGCTCTTCCGAGCCTTTATCTATCTGAGTTGTTGAGTTATCTTTGTGATGCCATGTTGTACAGCACATACTTGCATGTTATGCGCACGTGTAATGTGTATTGCTATGTGTGGGATCGACTATCTAGTTGTTTATTCTTAGTAGCCTCTCTTACCGGAAATGTCTCCTAGTGCTTCCATCGAGCCATGGTAGCTTGCTACCGCTCCGAACACTTAGGTTGGCGGCATGTGTCCTTCTTCGTTCTCGTGGTTCCGTCCCTTCGGGAAATATCACGCGATGAATACCGGAGTCCTGTTAGCCGCTACAGCCCGGTTCACCGAGTCTCGTTAGCCCAGTGCTATGGCTCGATTCACTCGTGATGACCGACACGTTCGTTCTTTGGGTCATGTATGCCTGTCCTCGTAAGTTAGTGCCACTTTGGGTTTACGACTAGCCATGTCAGCCGGGCTCCTTATCATATGGATGCTAGCGACACTATCATATACGTGTTCCAAAAGGCGCAAACGGTCCCGGGCAAAGGTAAGGCGACACCCGTGGGGATACCGTGCGTGAGGCCGCAAAGTGATATGAGGTGTTACATGCTAGATCGATGTGGCATTGAGTCGGGGTCCTGACACTCAAGTTGTTTCCACCTTCTCTACCCATGTTCTTTTGGAAACCAAGTCCAAGAAAACATTCGCAATAGCTCAAGCAACCAAGAACTCCAATCTTGCCTTGAAGGCCAAGAAAGTTGTGAGCCAACCCTCGAGGGAGGAAGAAGTGAGTGAAGAGATTGGTGAGGAGGATATTGACACCTCGTGTCCGGCAAATGATTTTGCGGAAGACTTGGCTCTCTTAGTCAAAAAGTACTCCGGGACCATGGCAAACAAAGGAAGAAATCTTCAAGGAAGATCTTTTGGACGAAGGAAATGCTACAATTGTGATAGCCCAAGACACTTTGTTCTTGATTGTCCATATGAGAGACGTGAAGACAAGTCCGAAAAGCTTGTGCTTAAGAAGAAGAAGTTCACCAAGTTTGCAAAGCGGAAGGATGACAAGGCTCTTGTTCATGAAGAATACATGTCTGGAGATGAAGATGACGGTGATGATGACCAAGTGGGCACGGCCGCCTTTGCCATGCATGCCACTACCTCTTCCACCACCGGCCTCTTCGACTCTCCAAACGAGGACAAGCCATTCACTCGTCGGTGCCTCATGGCCAAAGAGGTAAAAACAAAGTCCGAACCCAAGAAACCCGACAACTACACTCCCAATGTCTCATGTGAGATAGTGGAGGATGAGTGTGAGGAGGGTGTGGATAATGATGAGGAATCCTTAATGGCTTTCATGAAAACTCTTCATGGTGAAGCTCGTGCTCGTTTTGGCGATCTCCTTAAGTCACTTGCCGAACGCGATGACTTTATTGAGAACGTTGAGAACCTCCTTATAGAGGAAAAGGAGAGAGTGGATCTCCTCGAGCACGAACTTAATGAAGAGAGTGTCATGAGAGCATCACTTGAGGAAGCCTTATCTGCACATCAAATTGACTCTGTTAAAACCAACAATGCATTGCAACTTGCTCTTGAGAATAAAGATGCTCTTAACGTTAGAGTTGAAAAGCTTCTAGTTAACCATACAAAACTTGTTGAGGAGCATGAGTTCCTTGTGATTAGTTCCAAGGTTGTCAAAGGTAACCTCATTGCCCTCACCGAGTCTTATGCCCAACTAAAAGCTACAACCATTAAGGCTCTCACTTGCACACCTCATATTGATTTAAATGATGATGGTTGTACTGCTAACTTTGCTCATGATTGCACTTTCCTTCAAGAGGAAAATAAGAAGTTGAAAGCTCAAATTGAGAAAGGGCTTGTGTCATGCATCCAAGGGGAGAAAAACCTAAACGACCTCTTGAGCAACCAAAAGGAGTGTGTTGCCAAGGAGGGAGTTGGGTTTAATCCCGCATCCAAGAGTGGTAAGAAAAAGAAGAAGAAGACCAACAAGAAAATCGGTCCGACTCCTTTCCTTCCCCAAAAGGTAGTGTTTGTGCATGAAGGGCACAAGGAGAAGGAGAAGGAATTAAAGGGTGTTGGGAATGGAAAGGTCATTAGGGACAAGGCCATTCCCAAGAATTTTGCCGGCAAGAACAATCCATCATACGTTCTCATGAGAGGAGATGATGGCCATACCTTTGCAAAATTTGTTGGAACTAACTATGATGATTATGCTTGGACTATTTGGGTTCCCAAGATCCTTGTTGCTAACTCTGCAGGACCCATTGCAAAATGGGTACCTATAACCAAAGCTTGATTATTGTAGGACTATGTCTCCGGTGGAACTCAATGGGTGATCGGCAGTGGATGCACAAATCATATGACCGGAGAAAGGGAGATGCTCATGGAGTTCGTTGATTCACTCAAGGCCTCTTCGAACATCTCCTTAGGTGACAATAGCAAGGGCAAGGTATTGGGTTTGGGCAAGGTGGTAATCTCTAATGATTCATCTCTTTCAAATGTCATGCTTGTCCAATCCCTTCACTACAATTTACTTTCAACTATTCAATTGGCTCGTGCCGGATATGATTCACATTTTGGTGAATTCCATGTGACCGTCTTTAAGAGAAGCAATCTCAAAGTGGTCTTTGTTGGGCATGTTGAAGACAACCTTTACGTGGTTGATTTCTCGAAAGAGAAAACTCATCTTGCAACATGCCTAATGGCCAAGGCCGACGTGGGGTGGCTATGGCACCGTGAGACTAGCCCGTGGGCATGAGAAATTTACAAGCTCTCTTAAAGGGGAGCACATTCTTGGACTAACCAATGTGTCTTTTGCCAAAGATCGTCCTTGTAGTGCTTGCATTGCGGAAAGCTTCATGAAAAAAGCTCACAAGGTGAAGACTATCATCACCACCTTGAGGCCCCTCGAGCTTATCCATTTGGATCTTTTTGGGCCTCCCACATATGATAGTTTGGGAGGAAGGAGATATTGCCTTGTCATTGTTGATGATTTCACAAGATATACTTGGGTGTTCTTTCTCAAGACTAAAGATGAAACTCAAGAAACCTTCATCAACTTTGGCAAAGAAGCTCAACTTCAACATAACTGTGAGATCAAGGCAATCCGGAGTGACAATGGCACCGAGTTCAAAAACTATGCAATGGATGATTTCTTGAGTGAAGAGGGGATAAAGCACCAATATGCCTCACCATATACTCCCCAACAGAATGGGGTTGCAGAGAGGAAGAATCGGACTCTTATTGAGATGGCTAGGACCATGCTTGATGAGTACAAATCACCATACAAGCTTTGGGCAGAAGCCATCAACACCGCCTGCCATGCTTCAAACCGGCTTTATCTCCGCAAGCTCAAGAACAAGACCCCTTATGAGCTCCTAATCGGGAGAAAGCCCAACGTCAAATACTTTCGGGTATTCGGGTGTAAGTGTTTCATTTTAAACAAAAAATACCGGTTAGCTAAATTTGAGTCTAGAACTTATGAGGGCATATTTGTTGGATATGCATCAAACTCTCATGCTTACCGAGTTCTCAATAAATCCACCGGATGCATTGAGGAAACGGTAAATGTGGAGTTTGATGAAGATAAGGGCTCCCGCATGGAGCAAATTGTTCCTAGTGTTGTAGGTGATGAGGCTCCTTCACAAGCTATAAGGACAATGGGGATAGGCCACATTCTCCCACAAGAAACACCCCATGTCCAAGTAGAAGAAGAAGGAGTAAGAGCCCCTCTTGAGGATTCTCCTCAAGGGAAGTCATCACCAACACCACTTGTCCAAGATGCTTCGGGAAATAATGAACCTATCCAAGAACAAGATCAAGACCCTCATATTCCTGAGCAAGATCAAGAGCAAACTCATTCGAATAATGAAGAACCAATCGTTGAGGCTCAAGATCAAGCTCAAAGTCATGATCAGGATCAAGATCAACCCCAACCACATGTGTCTTCATCGACATCACTTCCTACAGAGCAAGAACCTGTGGTTGCAAAGAGAAGAGTGTCTCCAAGGCTAAAGCAATCTCAAGGGCAAGCCTCCTCATCAAGTCCAAAACCAAGTGAAGAAGAGCTTGACCGCAAAGAGCAAAAAGTGGCCGCCAAGCTGAAACATCTTCACACCTCACGGAGAACATCTACGGAAGCATCAAAAAGGGGGTAACTACTCGTAGACGTTTGGCAAACTTTTGTGAACATCACTTGTTTGTCTCTTGTGTTGAACCCCTTAAGGTGGAAGATGCACTTGACGATCCGGATTGGATAGATGCCATGCATGAAGAACTCAACAACTTCACACGCAACAAAGTATGGACCCTTGTAGAAAGACCCAAGGAATTTCATAATGTCATTGGAACAAAGTGGATTTTCAAGAACAAACAAGATGAATATGGACAAGTAATAAGGAACAAGGCAAGGTTAGTGGCACAAGGTTTCACCCAAGTTGAAGGTTTGGACTTTGGTGAAACGTTTGCCCCCGTTGCCCATCTCGAATCCATTCGCATCTTACTTGCTTATGCCTCTCATCATGATTTCAAATTATATCAAATGGATGTTAAGAGCGCTTTTCTTAATGGTCGTCTTAAGGAGTTAGTGTATGTCAAGCAACCTCCGGTTTTGAAGACCCGATCATCCCTCTCACGCTTATGAACTCCATAAGGCACTTTATGGACTCAAACAAGCACCTCGTGCTTGGTATGATCACCTTACGGCGTTCCTAAGCGAGAAAGGGTTCCAGATTGGGGTAATAGATTCCACTCTCTTTACAAAGAGGGTAAAAGGAGAGTTGTTTGTCTGCCAAATATATGTTGATGATATTATCTTTGGGTCAACTAACCATGATATTAACGTTGAGTTTGAGAATCTTATGACTAAGGAATTTGCGATGAGCATGATGGGAGAGTTGAAGTTCTTTCTCGGTTTTCAAGTGAAGCAATTAAGAGGCGAAACCTTCATCAATCAATCTCGTTATATCCAAGACATGCTCAAGAGATTCAAAATGCAAGATATCCAGCCAAAGAAGACACCCATGGCCACAAATGGTCAACTTCATCTTGATCCAAATGGTAAAGAAGTGGATCAAAAGGTATATCGCTCCATGATCGGTTCCCTGCTTTACCTTTGTGCATCTAGGCCAGATATTATGTTGAGTGTGTGTATGTGTGCAAGATTTCAATCTGCTCCTAAGGAGAGCCACTATTCGGCGAAGAAAAGGATCCTTCGATATTTGGTTCATACCCCAAACTTAGGCCTTTGGTATCCCAAGGATCTTCATTTGAGTTAATGGGTTACTCGGATTCGGATTGGGCCGGAGACAAGGTTGATCGCAAGTCCACCTCTGGTTCATGTCAATTTTTAGGAAGGTCGTTGGTAAGTTGGTCTTCAAAGAAGCAAAATTGTATATCTCTCTCCACAACCGAAGCCGAGTATATTGCTGCCGGAAGTTGTTGTGCCCAATTATTATGGATGAGGCAAACTTTGATGGATTATGGTGTCAAATGTGACAAAGTGCCTCTGTGGTGTGACAATGAGAGTGCCATCAAGATCGCCGAGAATCCGGTTCAACATAGCAAGACCAAGCATATTGAGATTCGTCATCATTTCATTAGAGATCATGTGGCCAAGGGAAACATTGAGTTACTCCATGTCAACACCGAGAATCAACTTGCAGACATTTTCACCAAGCCTCTTGACGAAGCAAGATTCCGGGAGTTAAGGCATGAGCTAAATATCGTGGATATTAGTAACTTCAGATGAAACTCTTGCTCATACACACATACTCATGTACTATCTTGCTTAGATGTAGGCACATGTCTAGGGGGAGCTAGCTCAACCCATGAGCTATCTTATCCTGGAAGTGCATAAATCAAACTAAATCTTCCACATTAGCCACTTTAGGTGGTACTTGTGCTTCAAAGATGAGTATTGGTCTTGGGCCCAAGGTTCATATCTTCGCGGTGCCATACCAAGTAAACTCAAACATGGTGGCCTTGGCCACCGCCCTCGCTTGAGGGTTGTGTCCATGTTTGTTTTGCCTGTGTTTCTTTTCTTTTTTTGTTTTGTTTTGTTCTTTCTACTTCTCTTTTGGTACAAGTGCCCCTCATATTCCCTTTCCATAGCGATAGGTCTTTCCTCGCGGCGTATTCAGAAATATCGACCGAGTGCTTTGTGAAGTAAGGGGTAAGAGTATACACTCAGCCCCGTATTCAAAACAAGTCCACTCATGTCAAGTTCCTGAGTACCCCGTGCGCACGGGGTTGTACCATGCACACTGGGACCCCGTGCGCACGGGGATCTCTTAGTCCGTGCGCACGGGGTCTGCGGTTTCTGGCCCTGAAGGTGGGGCGTGGGGGTGGCACGGGCTCCTTCCACCCATTCGCCCCCTCCACTCCCCAGACAGCCTCCAGCGCCGCCGTCGTCGCCTCCCCTCGCCGGAGCTCCTCCGGGCTTCGTCAGGGTTCTTCCTCGGTGGATCGGCATCCAGATGGGGTCCTCTTCCGGTTGGTCCTGCCTCCTTGGTCTTCCTCCTAGGGTTTCTTTCTTTTTCTCTAGCTTTAGGGTTTCTTTGCTCCCTGGATTCGGTTGATCTCAAATGTTGGTAGATAGAACTCTAGTGCGTAGTTCCTCTGGTCTCTCTGCTTCACCCACTCCCGGAGTTCATTCTGGTAGTGGCTGCGGCTGGGAGACCCCGTGTCCACGGAGTGTTTGACCCCCGTGCGCACGGGGCCCCGTGTCCACGGTCCTGTACCGTGGGCACGGGACCCCCGTGCCCACGGGGTCTAAACCCCCGTGTGCACGGGCTATCCAGAACTTTTTGCCTAGATTTCTGTCTATCCCCTTGCCTTTCATCTTGCACTTGTACTCATTTGTGGTTCGTGCTTTGTGGTGTTGGGTGTTTGCGTGTGTTTCATACTCCGCTGACAAGAGGTCTGAGCTTCGTCGCAAGCGTGGAAAAAGAGGATCAGAGGACTTCACCATTGCTCGTCGTCACCGCCCGAAGGCATGGG
Source organism: Aegilops speltoides (assembly GCA_021437245.1). Taxonomy (NCBI): domain Eukaryota; kingdom Viridiplantae; phylum Streptophyta; class Magnoliopsida; order Poales; family Poaceae; genus Aegilops; species Aegilops speltoides. The sequence continues at coordinate 46,793 of JAHHZJ010001297.1, forward strand.
TCGGGTCCAGGTGCAGTGGGGCCGTGTTCGACGTCTTGCCTCAAAGCGCCCGTTGTAGAGGCTTCCGACAATTCTGAGGAAGATTATGACTCACAAGATGATGTTTACTACGCCAATCCCAATAATGATGATGAGATAGAAGAAGAAGAAGATGATCGTGGTGAGGAAGATGAAGAAGAGGATGAGGAGTCTAGTCCGGAGCAAGCCATTTCGGGCGGGCGTGACCTCCGAAATTTGCCTCTTGTCAAGTGGACCAAGCCAGAAATCTGGGCTGAGAGACAGAGCCATCCGTATGTTGCTGCCACTGGTATGGGAGTGGATCCCCGGTTCAAGAATGAGTTTCAGCAAAGGGTCTATCATGAGCTTCTTATGACCAAGTCCAAGAAGTTTGCCCCTCACAAGCAAGTCAACACTGAGAGTTTGCATGACAATGACCATCTGTATCCCGGTGTGTACTCCGCTCTTGGACGACTGGGTCTGATTCCGTTTTCACCTTTAACCACCCCTATAATGAAGATCTAGTGATGCAGTTCTTTGCCACTCTGTACTTCTCCAATGATTCTGCTCGCACACTCACCTGGATGTCCGGAACGCATCAGTGCTCAGCTCCTATGGCAAAGTTCTCCGAGATCATTCCCTATCAGTTCATGGATGAAGAGACCGTTTTTGATGAGTTTGGCGTTGTTTGGGAAAGTGGGCAGCGCACTAAAGATGAGATTGCCTTTGCTTACAAACAGGAGAAGTCTTTTGTCACTGGGTCAATCAAAGACCTCTTGCCTCTCTATGATACCATGCGCCATATCCTGAGGTATACCCTCACTCCAAAGGCCGGGGATTCCCATAACATTCGGAGCTCCATGCTTGATGTCTTTGTGTATCTTCATCAGAAGAAGAAAGTGGATGTTCTGGACTTCATGTACTACGAGCTGCGTCAGTGTGTTCAAGAGAACAGGTCCTTGATCTATGCTCCTTTCATACGTGCATTGATTGAGACCGTTTGTCCAAAGAAAGTACATTGCCGCCTTCAAGACTTCGTCCCCAAGCGCAACTCCAACTGGACCCCTGCTGCTCCTGCTCCCTATGTGCCTCTCAAGAAGGGGCACAACCCTAGGCCTGAGGATCGTGCTACCTACACTCCTGCATGTCCTCTCATCGCACGGATCCCTCGTGGTCGGGCCAAGTCTGTTGGATCGGAGGCCATCTTTGCCAAGGAGAGAAGAAGTCACTGCTCAAGACCTTGAGCAACATGTTCAAGATGTGTCAGTCCATTCAGCGTCGTCAGATCAAGGAAATCAACAAGGAGAAGCTTGTTCGGCGTGAGCAGAAGGCAGCAAGGGCTGCTGCTGGTGAGGAGGTCGGTCCAGGTTCAGAGGACGTCGATAGTGAGGCCACTACTCGGTCTTTCCCAATGGTCGGGTGGCGTTTTGATGATGATGATGATGCCTCGAGTGCTCCTCCTCTTGTCTAATGGGTCTCGTGTCGCCATTTGTCTCCTTTTTGTTGTCTTATTGACAAAGGGGGAGAAGTGGTGTGTGGTGTGCGTTCGTGTGTGTGTTGAGATCTCAAGCCTCGTGTTTCTCGCTGTTGGTTGGTTTTAGTTGGCTTGAGATACTCTTATTTACCTTCTGCCTGTGTGGTTGTGAGACTCTAGCTTTATTATTGAACCTTGCCATTATCCTCTTATGCTTATTAGGTCTAACATTATTTGCTCTCCCACACTGTGTCATGAGTTCTAGGCACCGTTATAGGTATATTTTGTTGAAACTCATGACGTTTCTATAATGATCTTGGTTGAACCTCCTATGAGTGTTCTAGATGCATTCTTGTTTTCAGGCACACTTTTAGGGGGAGCTATCATGATCATTATTTGTTCCATGGCTTTCTATCTATTTATCCTCCTTGCCATGCTCTAACCACGTTGTCATCAATGCACCAAAAAGTGGGAGATTGAAAGTGCTAAGTGGCACTTATGCTTTATTTTGGTGTGATGACAATGTGGTTAGTTGAACTAATATTGGTTGCTAAAGTTTATCTCAGGTTATTGGTTCTAAGGGCCCGCGATGGAGATGTGTGACCCCCCATTTCAAAAAGGACAAAGGCGTTGTCTTTCGACGCTTCGAAGGTTTAGTTTTGGTTTGCTTCGAGTCGTAGGAAAGACCGCACTATCAAGAGGGGTCTGTGTGGATAAATGTCGTGTGGGAATGCCATTGCCGAGCCTCACTCTCTTACCCTTCCCACTCCGAGCATCTTATAAGGGCCTAGTGTGTATGTTGTGGTACTCAGAAAGTTGCAACAGAAAGTTACTGGGTACCCGTGCGCGCACGGGTCTGCTGACCCTGTGGCGCACGGGTATCGCAGAACTCTCTGGGTACCCGTGCAAGACGGGGTTCGTTGACCCCGGCGCACGGGTACTCACAGAACTCTCTGGGTACCCGTGCGCACGGGATTGTCTCTGAGTACCCCGTGCAAGACGGGGCTGACTTAGCCCGGCGCACGGGTCCAACGGGCAGTAAATCCCCACCAGCCCCTACTCACTATATAAAGGGCCTTCTTCCACCTCCAACCCCGAACCCTAATGTCTTGTTGAGCTCCACCATTGCTAAACCTCCTTTTGCTCAATACTCAATCCCTCCACCCAAACTTGTTGAAACTTTGGGGATTGGGAGAGCAAGACCCGATCTACATCTTGACCAAACCAAATCGCGTTCCCGCAACATTTCTTCCCATTGACTTGTTACTCTTGGAGCTTGGGCTCCTAGGCGGCTAGAGGTTCCTCAGGAAGCTTCCTTGCTTGTGGTGTGCTCCGAGAAGTTTGTAAAGGTGTGGTGGTCGCCTTCAAGACCAACCCCGAGTGATTCGAGGCTCATCCGTTGGGGTGACTCAAGGAGAATACGATGAGCCTTGGTATGTTCCGCAAGCTTTGGCTCGCACTTTGCTCCAAACGGAGATTAGCTCTTCCCCAAGGAAGAGTGAACTTCGGGTTAAAATCCGCGTCCTCGTCTCACTTGTGGTTAATCCTTTCCCACACCTTTCCTTGTTGTTGTATGCTTGTTGACTTGCTAAGTAGTTTGTTGCCTAGCATATTTATCTTGGAGCTTACTTGTCATATAGGTTGCATTCACCTAGTTGCATATCTAGAGAACTCTTTTATCCGCTAAGCCTTAAAATCTACAAGAAAGATTAAAATTTGTTGTCTCCTATTCACCCCCCCCCCCCTCTAGTCGACCGTATCGATCCTTTCAGCTGCCCCGAAAGAGGCAGTCGGGACCCTGCCGCGGTGAGACAGAGGCCGGCCAACCGCTCCCCCGGCAGCTCCCCAGGTGCAGGAGGCGCTGGTGGATCCAGCGACTCTGCCGAGCTCTTCGCAACTCCGGAGACGAGCGACGACAGCTACGAGCCCCCGAGCCTGCGCCGCTCCCGGAGCAGGGCGGGCTCGTCAGGCCGTCGCCGCCCCTGATTTGGATGGGGTTGGCGCCTGTGTTGGGTGGCCCATTGTTGATGATGGCGTCCGCCGCGAGGGCCTCTGTAGCTAGGATCACTTAGGATTCACGTCTTTTGTTCCTGCGAGGAGCCAAGAATGTACCCCGCGAGGGCTTGTAAGATGTTTGCAGCTCCGTTTGTCAATATGATCCTTGTTATGAAGCAGTGCGAGATGCTTATTCCGTTTTAGCTTAGTTTCCTCCTTTCAAACCTCGTGAGGGCTTGATGCTCTGACCGGCTGTGTCCCAGCCCCAAAGCGGCTTCAGCCGCCGCTGGTATGCTGTGTCGCGATGCCGTGGTCAAGGCCAGGAGGTGAGCGGCCCGAGGTCCGGTAAGAGCCCCTGAGTCGCGATGCTCAGGAGGTCCCCCTTAGCGCTCAAGCAGCCGTCATTCGGTGAGAAAGGAGAGCGACGTTGCTAACACGGGATTGCACTTGGTGCGGGGACGGTGCTGCGATAACCAGTGTTTCCGGAGAGTGACTTATCTCGAGGGTCAGGAAACGCTTCCTGGTGCGGCGCTAGATCTGTGCCTTGGCCGATGAGGGGTTGCTTGGCGAGGTCCTCGCGTGCTCCTCCCCTCTCACCCTCGCTCCCCTTTCTTCTCTACGTCCTCGGGTCCCGGCCCTCAAGCGATTCTCAGCCGTCGCTGGTATGCCAGGTCGCGATGCCGTGGACAAGGCCAGAGTGTGAGGGCTGGAGGGCCAGTAGGAGCCCTGAGTCGCGATGCTCAGGCCCCCCCCCCTTTAACGTGCAAGTGGGTTGCACGGACGAGAGTGAAGAAGGCACCGTGAGGGCCTCGCCTGGCAATGCTCCTTGGAGGGACCCTGCAGGCTCATCACAAAAGAACGAGAGTTCGCCGAGGCAATCGACAGTTAGCCGTTAGTTGCTTTGGAGAGGCGACGAGGCACGAAAGGCCTGGCGAGGTGTATTGGGGCACCCGTGAGCTAGCGCGAGACTCACGGGGCCCAACCCCAGGGCGGGTTGCGCCCGGCACTGGGCCTTACCTTGGAATGTGTTCCTGCAAATTTGGTTAGATGTCGGTGCTCTACGCCCTCGGGTCCCGGCTCTCGAGCTGGTCTCAGCCGCCACTGGCATGCCAGGTCGCGATGCCATGGACAAGACCAGAGGGTGAGGGCCGGAGAGCCGGTAGGAGCCCTGAGTCGCGATGCTCAGGCACCCCCCCTTTAACAAGCAAGGTGGGTTAGATGTCGAAACTCTACGTCCTCGGGTCCCGGCTCTCGAGATGGTCTCAGCCGTCGCTGGCATGCCACGTCGCGATGCCATGGACAAGACCAGAGGGTGAGGGCCGGAGAGCCGGTAGGAGCCCTGAGTCGCGATGCTCAGGCACCCCCCTTTAACGTGCAAGCTGGGTTAGATGTTGATACTCTACGTCCTCGGGTCCTGGCTCTCAAGCTGGTCTCAGCCGTTGCTGGCATGCCAGGTCGCGATGCCATGGACAAGACCAGAGGGTGAGGGCCGGAGAGCCGGTAGGAGCCCTGAGTCGCGATGCTCAGGCACCCCCCCCCCCCCTTAACGCCCAAGATTCCGACACCTAGGAGAAAAAGGCACCAAATAACAAGCATGATGGGTCGAAAGCATAGCCCTAAGGTAAAGGCAAGAAGGGTACATGCCGCTGGGTCAGGCCCGAGCGACTTGGGGATGATGCAGCCCGAGGGGCGCCCCCAATAAGGTAAGCTAAGGACATGAAATAAAAGGGATACACGCCGTAGGGACGGACCCACGCGGCCTGGGAATAATGCGGCCCTGAGGGCGCTCCCAGCTGGAAATGAAACTTGAAAGATGTCACCTGATGACGTTGGGGATGAGGGGGTGTTGGTGTAGCAGACTCGGTGGGCTGCAGGAGCCGATCCTCATGAGCCCCCAGGCTCAGGGGCCTCGGGAGGCTCCGGAGGCGCTGGTGGCTCCTCGCGGGTCATCTCCATCTCCACCAGGGCTGCGGAACGCCTGACTTCCTGAGCCTCCAGGATGGCCCTCATGAGGCGCTGGTGCGCAGCAGCCGTGTTCGGCAAGCCATAAGGCATGCACATGTAGCTGTGGGGCGGTCCCTCGCAACGTCCCACTCGCGAGGGCCAGAGACACTCCTGAGACGCGGCTCGGTTGAGCCCTAGTATGTCGATGCAAATGCACAGCCCACCATCTTCGCCTGGATGGGGGGCCACAGCGGGTAGGCGGCGGCTGCCTCTCATGACCCTTGACTCATGTAGCTCCTGAATGGCCTTGCTGCTGAACTCCTTAGGGTTTGGCCCTCCTTGCCTTGCTCCTTCTTGAGGGAAACATGCTTCGAAGCACGCCTCCACGTGGTGCCCAAGCGCCTCCCTCGTGACCTTGGCGAGGTCGGCGGCCCTCCAGGGGAGAGCCCCCGAGCCCTGCCTGAGGAGGGCACCGGGCGCGCTTCCCTATGTGATGGAAGGAGGTTCCCCCTGAGTAGGCGCGGGCCCTGAGGGGCCTGCCTCCTGAGGGGCCGGGCTGGACGATGTCTTCTTCTTCTTGGGGGCGGCCTCGGGAGGCCTCCTGCTTCCGCGGTCCCGGTCTTCTAGCGATGCGGCCTGAAAGGCTCGCTCCAGGGAGCACACTGCGTCTCTCTCTTCACAGGGCACCGTGATGACCCCGCCACTTCCTGGCATCTTGAGGACGTTGTAGCCATGGTGGGTCACGGCCATGAACTTGGCCAGCGCCGGGTACCCGAGGATGGCGTTGTACGGCAGGCGAATGTGGGCGACGTCGAAGTCGATGAGCTCGGTGTGGTAGTTGTCGCGTGCCCCAAAGGTGACAGGAAGGCGGACCTATCCAATCGGGACAGTGGAGCCGTCGGTGACTCCGGAGAAAGGCTTGGTTGGCTGAAGCTGACTGTAGGGCACCTGGAGATTGTTGAATGTTTCCACGGACAGGACGTTGAGCCCTGCTCCGCCGTCGATGAGGGTCCTGGTGACTAGCACGTTGCTGATGATCGGGGAACAAAGCATCGGGAGGACTCCGGTTGTGGCCGCGCACTTGAGTTGATCTGCTGAACTGAACGTGATGGCGCATGCCGACCACCTGAGAGGGCGCGTGGCCTCGAGCTTGGGGAGGACTGCATTCACTTCGCGGGCAAACTGCTTGAAGATGCGCTGAGAGGCCGGGGCTTGAGCTCCACCCAGATGCAAAGCGATTGACGTGGTTCCGGAAGCCCCAGCCCCTCGCCCTAATGACGGTCTTCATTTCTCCTTAGCTGCGGGCGGCAGCGGAGGGAGGCTCGATTCCCTTGCAGGCGATCCTCGCGAGGCTGATCCTCCGGCCTCCCTCGCGAGGCGGGTCTCGCCAGCGATCCTCGCGAGGTTGGTCGCGCCACCCTTGGCGCTGGCCGCGGTCTTCCCAACGCCCCGCATTCCTTCCTCCTCCTCGCCATAGACCGGTCGCTGCGGTGGGACGCTGCCGACCCTTCCTTCACGCACGCCCGGAGCTCTTGGCATTCATTGGTGTTGTGGGTGCGGAGGTCGTGGTACACGCAGCATCGACCGCCCTTGGAGGATTCGGGCTGATCTTCGCCCGCTTGGTGTCCGCTCTGCCGCGAGTACGGCAGCCCCTTGCGCTTCACGCCCTTGGTCTTGGGCTTCTTCTCTTACGGGTCCATGGCAGGCAGCTCGAGGAGGAGAGGCGCCCTCCTCAGCCCTGGCGCACTTGGTCGCCAAGTTGAACAGCTCCAAGGAGGTGCACAGTCTTCATGCTTCGACTCCTCCTTCATCTTGACGTCGCGCACACCGCCGGAGAAGGCTGAGATGATGGCTTCCTCCGTCACCTTGGGGATCCCGAGGCGCGGCGTTGTTGAAGCGCTGGATGTACTTCGCAGGTTCCCCAGTTGCTGCTTGATGCGGCGATGTCGCCACGGCGGTGGCGGTCGCGAGTACCCCGGAAGTTGGCGATGAAGCGGGTGCGCATCTCGCCCCAGAGGAGATCGTGCTCAGAGCTGTGTTCAGAGCCAAAGCGGGCCTCGCCCTGAGCACCATGGGAAACCAGTTGGCCATGACCTTCTCATCCCGCTGGCAGCCTCGATGCCCAACTCATAAAGCTGGAGGAACTCTGCAGGTCAGCCGTGCTGTCAGAAGCGAGGAGGCAGGTCTGCCTTGAACTTGCTGTGCCACGCGACGCTGCGTAGCTCGGAGGTGAAGGCGCTGCAGTCCGGCTGTGGGCCTGAGGGGCCTTGGGAGACGGAGAGCTTGGTCCTGCGGGTCCCCATGCGCAGCGGCTGAGGCCATCGCAGGGTCTTGACGTGCTGGAGCAGGGAGCGCTCGGGCAGCTTCTCGAGGGCGAGGGACTTCTTGGCAGCTCTACTCTTGCCGCGCTGGTGCCTGACGGAGCGGGTCCTGGCCCAGGCAGCGATCTTGGGGCTGGCGCCTTCTTGAGGAGGAGGCGGCCGAGGCGCCCCAGGAGCTTCATTGCCCGCGCAGGGCGGGGTGCGGTGCAGCGAGAAGGACGGCGCGGGGGAGCCCCCAGCGGCGCGGACGAGCTCGGCGACGCGGTCGAGCCACTCTTCGTAGATGTCGTCGATGGGGCAGTAACGCAGGAGCTCGTTTGCCGCGATGAGCGCAGCTCGAGCCTCCATGGCCGCTCGGGGGGCGCGCGACGAAGAACCGGCGGGAGTGAGCGAGGGTGTGGCAGTGCGACCGTCCCACCTCATGGATGGATGCTGGGAAGATGCTTGCTGTTCGTTCCCCGCCGGGCCGGTGGCGGCGTTGACGGCAGGTGACGGGGAACGACGAGGGCGCCCGCCGACGGGAGCCGTCTAGGCGACACGGGAAGCGAGGGCGGCTCAGCGCTCGGCGCGAGCCCGACGAGCGTCAGACATGGATGCGATGGTCGGAGAAGAACGAGACGACGGAAGGCAAATTCTGGCGCACCCCTACCTGGCGCGCCAAATGTCGGATTTCGGGTTCCGGCAGACCCTTGAGGTTCGAACTCTAGGGTTCGCGCGGAGATTCAACCCTCTGCCTACTTGTTCTTCGCCGAATCGCTAGGATCTAAACTACCAAACAGAACAACACAAGAGACACAAGGTTTATACTGGTTCAGGCCACCATTGTGGTGTAATACCCTACTCCAGTGTGTGGTGTGGTGGATTGCCTCTCGGGCGGATGATGAACAATACAAGGGAGAACAGCCTCGCGAGGGTCTGTTCTTGGCTGGTGCTACTTGGTTCTGGCTCTTGGATTCTCGATCCGGTCTCTCAATATCAGATCCCTCTACCCAGGGGGTGGCTAGTCCTATTTATAGGCAAAGGCCCTGGGCCTCTTCCCAAATATTGAGCGGGAAGGGCGCCAACAATTGGCCATTTTGAAGTGGAACAGCGGGTACACTTGTCCTGACTAAAGTTGGTTCTCGCCTTTGTCAAAGGCTCGTGGTGACGCCGCTTGGGCTCCACAATGACTTCCTTCCGCCGCTGGGCTGGTCTTGGTCTTGTTGCATCAAACGGATGCCTTTGCTTGATGCTCTCGCTGCGCTTGCTCCTTTGCACCAAAGAGGAAAGGGAGGACATCTGCTGGCTGGCGCCTCGACCGGCGCCCTTGGTAAATCATGGCTTGCGTCATGGGCACCTCGCGAGGTACCCCGCCTTGAACTCTCCGCCTCCTCGTGAGCCAGCCTGATGAGGCCGTGCCTGAGGAAGCTCTTTGTCATCCGCCCCGCGAGGCTTGGCCCCTCGCGAGGGTCTTGAGCTTGTGTTGATGAAGATGGGCTGTGCTAGGCCTCCTTTGAGCCACGCCGCAGGCCGCAGGCAGGCAAGTCTGGGGACCCCCGTTCCCAGAACACCGACACATACCCTTAGCCCCGAGGGTTAACTACTCCCTCCTCATCATGGAGAATGCCGGGATGATGTAGATGGCCACCGGTGATGGATTCCCCCTCCGACAGGGTGCCGGAATAGGCTCCATAGAGGTTTTTGGTGGCTACAGAGGCTTGCGGCGGTGGAACTCCCGATCTAGGTTATTTTCCGGAGGTTTCTGTATTTATAGGAGGGTTTGGCGTTGAGAACAAGTCAGGAGGACCCACGGGGTGTCCACGAGGCACAGGGGCGCGCCCAGGGGGTGCGCCCTCTACCCTCGTGAGCCCAACGGGACTCCTCTCCGATAACTTTTTGTTCCAGTATTTTTATATTTTCCAGAAAAATCTCCGTTGATTTTCACCGCATTCCGAGAACTTATATTTTTGAACAAAAACAACACCACAGTAGTTCTGCTGAAAACAACGTCAGTCCGGGTTAGTTCTAACCAAATCATACCAAAATCATGTAAAAATATTATAAACATGGCATTAATACATCAAAAACTATAGATACGTTGGAGACGTATCAGCATCCCAACCTTAATTCCTGCTCGTCCTCGAGTAGATAAATGATAAAAACTAAATTTTTGATGTGGAATGCTACCTAACATATTTATCAATGTAATCTTCTTTATTGTGGCATGAATATTCAGATCCATAAGATTCAAAACAAAAGTTTAATATTGACATAAGAACGATAATACTTCAAGCATACTAACAAAGCAATCATGTCTTCTCAAAATAACATGGCCAAAGCAAGCTATCCCTACAAAATCATATAGTCTAGCTATGCTCTATCTTCAGCACACAAAATATTTAAATCATGCACAACCCGGTTTCAGCCAAGCAACTGTTTCATACTTTAGTATTCTCAAACTTTTTCAACTTTCACGCAATACATGAGTGTGAGCCATGGACATAACACTATAGTGGAATAGAATGGTGGTTGTGGAGAAGACAAAAAGGAGAAGATAGTCTCACATCAACTAGGAGTATTAATGGGCTATGGAGATGCCCATCAATAGATATCAATGTGAGTGAGTAGGGATTGCCATGCAACAGATGCACTAGAGCTATAAGTGTATGAAAGCTCAAAAAGAAACTAAGTGGGTATGCATCCAACTTGCTTGCTCATGAAGACCTAGGGCATTTTGAGGAATCCCATCATTGGAATATTCAAGACAAGTTCTATAATGAAAATTCCCACTAGTATATGAAAGTGACAACATAGGATACTCTCTATCATGAAGATCATGGTGCTACTTTGAAGCACAAGTGTGGTAAAAGGATAGTAGCATTGCCCCTTCTCTCTTTTTCTCTCATATTTTTTATTTTTTTTTATTGGGCCTTTCTCATTATTATTTTTTGGCCTCTTTTTTTCTTTATTTTTCTTTTCTCCGGAGTCCCATCCCGACTCGTGGGGGAATCATAGTCTTCATCATCCTTTCCTCACTGGGACAATGCTCTAATAATGAATATCATCACACTTTTATTTACTTACAACTCATGAATTACAACTCGATACTTAGAACAAAGTATGACTCTATACGAATGCCTCCGGCGGTGTACCGGGATGTGCAATGAATCAAGAGTGACATGTATGAAAGAATTATGAACGGTGGGATGCCTATCATATCTACTCCACTAGCATGACTCTAATATCACCATCTTTATATCTCAAAACAATCACAAAGAATCAAACTTCTCTTAGTATTCAATGCACTTTATATGAAATTTTTTATTATATCCCCCTTGGATGCCTATCATATTAGGACTAGTTCTTTTAACCCAAGCAAATTGCCATGCTGTTATAAAAGACTCTCAAAATAATATAAGTGAAGCATGAGAGTTAATATATTTCTTCAAAATAAAACCACCGTCGTGCTCTAAAAGATATAAGTGAAGCACTAGAGCAAACGACAAACTACTCCAAAAGATATAAGTGAAGCTCAATGAGTAGTCTTATAATTATGTAACTATGTGAAGACTCTCTAACATTTAAGAATTTCAGATCTTAAGTACTTTATTCAAACAGCAAGCAAAACAAAATAAAATAAATTGATGGTCCAAGCAAAACACATATCATGTGGTCAATAAAAATATAGCTCCAAGTAAAGTTACCGATGAACAAAGACGAAAGAGGGGATGCCATCCGGGGCATCCCCCAAGCTTAGGCTCTTGGTTGTCCTTGAATATTACCTGGGGGTGCCTCGGGAATCCCCAAGCTTAGGCTCTTTCCACTCCTTATTCCATAGTCCATCGAATCTTTACCCAAAACTTGAAAACTCCACAACACAAAACTCAACAGAAAACTCGTAAGCTCTGTTAGTATAAGAAAATAAGTCACCACTTTTGGTACTGTTGTGAACTCATTCTAAATTCATATTGGTGTGATATCTACTGTATTATAACTTCTCTATGGTTCATACCCTCCGATACTACTCATAGATTCATCATAATAAGCAAACAACACATAGAAAACAGAATCTGTCAAACAGAACAGTCTGTAGTAATCTGTAACTCTCGAATACTTATGTAACTCCAAAATTCTGAAATAAATTGGACGGACTTGATGAATTTTTCGTATAATCTTATTAAAAAATAATCAACTTAAAATCACTCTTCTGTAAAAAATGACAGCTATTCTCGTGAGCACAAAGTTTCTGTTTTTTACAGCAAGATAACATTAACTTTCACCCAAGTCTTCCCAAAGGTTCTACTTGGCACTTTATTGAAACAAAAGATATAAAACATGATTAATACAGTAGATTAATCATGGGAACACACAAAAACAGTAGGGATAAATATTGGGTTGACTCCAACAAGCGCTTTTCTTTAATGCCTTTTAGCTAGGCATGATGATTTCAATGATGCTCACATAAAAGATAAGCATTGAAACATAAAGAGAGCATCATGAAGAATATGACTAGCACATTAAGCCTAAACCACTTCCTATTCATAGGGATTTTGTGATCAAACAACTTATGGGAACAAGAATCAACTAGCATAGGAGGGCAAAACAAGCATAACTTCAAGATTTTAAGCACATAGAGAGGAAACTTGATATTATTGCAACTCCTACAAGCATATATTCCTCCCTCATAATAATTTTCAATAGCATCATGAATGAATCCAACAATATAAACATCTAAAGCATTCTTTTCATGATACCCAAGCATATAAGTTTTATTACTCCCCACATAAGCAAAATTCTTCTCATTCGGAATAGTGGGAGTATCATAAGAAACTTGAATACTATAAATTGTTTCCACATTAAAAGAGTAATGTTCAGAAAAAGGGTAATCATAATCATGACAAGTTTTATAAATATAATCATCACTACTTTTTATAGCATAAGTATCATCACAATAATCATCACAAGTAGCAACTTTGTTCTCATCATAATCAATCGAAACCTGAAAGTGCAACTATCCCTGGGTGGTTTTGGTAACTATTAACAACATATAGCTCATTGAACTAATGCTATTTGAAGATGAATATTTCATGAAAGTTCAATGATTGGCATGGCATGGATTAGGAATGTGGACCCCTCAAAATGCTAAGGACAAAGGATTGGCTCTAGCTCTAAAGCTCAAGACTCTACATTTTACTTTTAGTGATTCAAGATCACATTAAGTCAATAGGAAAGCCAATACTATTAAAAGGGGATGAGGTGTTGCTTAATGGCTTTCTTGCTCAAGATTCTTATTGATATGCTCCAAAAACCATCAACCACTTTCTCATATCCACATATGTCCGAAACCAAAATTCAAACTCGGCCCCACCGATTTGATCTATCCGGCGCCACCGAGTTCATTTGACATAGCCACTGCCAGAAACCCTAGTCACTTCGGTCTCACGGAGATGGGATTGCAAACACTCTGTTTCCCTTCGTAACATTTTGGTCTAACTGAGATGAGCGATCGATCCCACCGAGTTCGCAATGCAAACTCTCTGTTTCCCCTTCGTAAGGTTTCGGTCTCACCGAGATGAGCGAACTGGTCCCACCGAGTTTGCCTGGCCAGCTCTCTGGTTAGCTTATTACCAAAGTAAGTCCCACCGAGTTTGTGTAATCGGTCTCACCGAGATTACATTATGCCCTAACCCTAAAGAAATCGGTCCCACCAAGTTGACATGTCGGTCTGACCGAAATGCCTAATGGTCACATTATGAACTAAATCGGTCTGACCGAGTTTTCTGATTCGGTCTCACCGAGTTTGGTAAATTGTGTGTAACGGTTAGATTTTGTGTGGAGGCTATATATACCCCTTGTCGGGGGGAACTGCCCGCCACGAACACCTATGGGGCCGGGGCCCCTTGTCTGTGCGGTACGAGGGCGGAGGGAGCACAGAGAGCAGATCGTAGCGAGCACGCGGGCAGTTTTTACCCAGCTTCGGAGCTCTCCGGAGAGATAAAACTCCTACTGCTGCTTTGTGTTTCTATTCTGTTCTTGCTCGAGAGCGTAGGTGAGTTGTAGTATCGAATGAGTCCAACCCCCTCCACGTTGTGCATGGGCCTCCTTTTATAGTGCAAGGGGTCACCGACAGGTGTCAACGTAGGAGAAAGGGGTAAAAATGTAAAAGAGGTGGTAGTTGGAACAGTGCGGGAACAGTGAAGCTACAAGGTCTTGTAACAAAGGGTTGCTACCTACTTTGTGATGGGGACAAGGGCATTTAATGCCCGTCGCCGTCGACCCCAAAAGCTCCCGCCCTTGTGTCTCCGTCGCCGCGGCGATGGATCCACCACCGTGAAGTGCCACCGTGTCCCCAGCTGCACAGCCATCCGCCACGCGCCCTGGAAAGGCCCTGTATGCACGCTGCGGGCTGATGATCTGGGCGCGGGCACACAGCGCGATTCTCCGCAAGCACCTTGCCGGGTCTTGACCTTGCCGGACCGGGAGCTTGTCGGGCTCAGAACTTGTCGCCTCGGGCCCTCGCCGGACGCATATAGCGTCGGCGTGTCTTCTATGATGTAATCTTCTACTCTTCTGGCGAGCTCCTCTTGCGTGGCCTTGCGTGAATGATGTAACCTTGAGCTCGAATGGCCTTTCAAGAAGCTCCGCTTGTCGGGTCTCGATCTTCTGTCTTGTATACTTCGTCTTGAATGGTTTGACATGGAGCAGAAGGTCTTTGGCGAAGCGCGTGGTAAACCCTGCCGCTGAAGCTGAATCGCCCGTGCACAAGTTGGGGTCTTGAGGTACCCCTACCTTAGTACACCGACAGAGCCCTCGCCTGGGCCACACAGTGCCGGCGCTGTTGGGCCAGCCCAAAACAATGCACGGGCATCGCTGCCCACGGCGCGCCGAATCCACTTCCGCATCTGCCGCATCCCCCCGTAATGGCACGCGTCGATTGCGGCGTCGTGGGATGGGACGTGCCCACGTTCTTTAATGGGAAGAGCGGAACGCCCCCCACTTCCCCATAAAAGCAGAGGAAGCAGGAGCGGTTCCCCTCTCTTCGCTCTCATTGCATCTTCTTCCTCCTCCAGAGATCCCCTTTGCGCTCCGCCTCCGCATCTCCTCCGCCGTCTCTTGCGTCTGCGGCGCCG
>JAHHZJ010001298.1:0-100050 GCA_021437245.1 Aegilops speltoides
GTCTTTGTTTTGTGTAGGTACCCATGTATACTCGTCGACCTCTCAATCCCAAGAGTTCACAAGCTTGAGCTCTGAGAGCAATGATGACTTGGGATCCAGGGACTATCCTTACCACCGCCCCCTTGGCGCAAGGACTCAGTGACTCCTCTACTTGGCTCTCACACGGCTATGGGCTCTTTCCCACTTGTCACTATGCTCATTTTACCGTGTTCACATTGCATGCTATGCTTGCTCTTATGCCTTTGCCATGCAATTGTGACCCTTGCTTGCATATACCCATGATTCAACATTATGCTACTCCTATGTGTATTTTCATGCTTGGTGGAGATCCTTGTTGCTTTTGCCATGTTTATCATGTGCCCCATGCTATTGATGCTTGTTGTGTTGGGAGAGTCATGATGCCCCATTATTATTTACATATGGTCTCTCGCCAATACATTGATGACATTTACTCATACCTTGCTTTCACGCTTGTGCTATGACATGTGAATTATTCATGCCCACTATTTGCACACATGACATGCTTGCCATGATTCCTCCTAGTATGTTGCATCTTAGCACTACTAGCTTGCTTAACAGATTGCTATGATTGCTTGCTATGTTGCATCACCCATGTTCCACTATTACTTGCTTTCTTGGGTTGATGACATATATGCTCATGCCTCTCACTTGATTTGTCATGATCATTGTCTCTTGTCTCCATTAGTTGCATCTCTCATATCACCTTGTATTGAGTACCAACTTGCTATGCTTATTGATCTCGGAGACTTGGACACTATACTTGTGATGCATGCTTGTTTGATTGAGCCTCTTGTATTTGGATGTTCTTACATCATATGCCTCCATACTTTGAAATGATCCCTTGTACTTTCTTATGATGAGGATGATGCATACACTTGTTCGATATCTTAGCACACGAATGATAGGTTTTGCATTTCCGCTAACCTCATTTGTTTTTACGAGTGTTTGTCATGTTCTTTCATTTGGAGGTCCCACAAGGCGATGCAGTTATCACGACATATTGGTTATGTGAAGGCATACATGATGTGCGACACCAACATTTCGACATTCTCATAAGGTGAACTCCTTCTCTTTGAGCAATCCTCAAATATGCATATTGGATGGGTCACTCTTTCATTGTTGTTTCCTTCTTGTTGTCTACATGATACATCTAAGTGAGCGGAGGAGCGACATTGGAGATTGGCTACATGGAACTTCACATTGAGGAGCGCTTGCACTTATTGGATGCACCTTCGGCACTCCACTCATGCCTCGACATCGAGCTTTGGTACACCAACACCTTCATATTTGTTGATTGTGCTCACACATGTCATGCTCGATGGACATATCATACTCACCACAAGTTTGCACCCTATGCATGGATTGACTCACATTGTGCTTGCCTTGTTGCATCTTGTATTCCCATGTCATCCATGATATATGAGCTTGTTCATTTCCTTAGCAAATTTGTTGTGATCTTCCTTAATGGCATATTCATACATCATGATCATATTGCCCACCATCAATTGCATGATAACATATACATATTGAGCATCCATTGCCATGTTCATGCTTTTGATGCACCATCCCATTATGACATCATTTTGCACAATGGTAGAATTTGTCGCTTTGTGAACCATGCTCATTATCCCATGAATGATTTGCATCTCATTCTAGATCATCTTGATAAGCTTCATGCGCTTTGTCACAACCAATCTTGCCGCGGACTCATTCATACATGATGGACACTTTGTGTGTGCTAACCATTGTATTTCGAGTGTTGCTCGTGTTTGCTCTTCTTGCATGTCTATCACTCGGTGACACCTTGGACTCACAGATTGCACCATGCCTTCAACCGTCCAACTACAAGTCCGTCTCGACAACCGTTTCCATGGTGATGAGGATCACGATCCAGGTCGGATCTTTCCCAAGGGGGATATGATCTGAGCATCCCGTTCATCCCCATGTACACTCAGACTATTCTCCAAGCCCCAAGGATACATAAGATGAGACCTCGACTATGCGCCAGCGGACACAAGGTGAATTCACTCCTCTTGAACCGTCACTTTCCGCATATGAGACATGGCTACTACCTCATCGTGGACCTTGTATACACTCGGTACAACCAAGATGACCAAGGAGAATCCAAGGACCAAGGCCAAGCATGGAAGCGAAGGCGGAAGAAAGGAGAAGAGGAAGGCGGAGCGGTTGTTGGAGACAGGCGGACATCCGGACGGCGTCCGGATCATCCGGCCCACCGGATCATCCGGACCCTCCCGGATCATCCGGACATCGGCGCCGAAGACAACGAAGCCCCTCGTGGCCGGATCATCCGGACGGTCGCCGGATCATCCGGACCCCGACACCGGATCATCCGGGCCACCATCCGGATCATCCGGACCCCTTTGTGTGTCGCGTGACTTGGGCGAGGCCGTGTACCTCGCCCTCACTTACCCCTTTGTGGCTTAGCACTATAAATAGACCTCGTCCTCCCCACTTTGAGGGTTAGCATTGGATTAGCTCATATTTGTGTGTGAGCCTTTGCTCATCCACGGTACTTCTCCACGGAGATCGGGACCTCCGTCTAGGAGAAGATCCATCGGTTCAAGACCCCTATCTGGGAAGATCCCTCGTGGATTCAAGACCTCCTCCGGGAGAAGAACGGCTACCTTTGTATCTTTCCTTTGTTGATTTTGGACCATGTATCACTCGTGCTTCGATGATCTAGACCTTGTGTGATTGATCCTTGTTGGTTGAGTGTTCCTCCCTCGTTTTCCCCTTGTTTCCTCTCGTTCTTCCGCGCGTTCTTCGTGTTCCCTCCGTAGGATCCCCTCCAAACGTGAAAGATCGACGAATTAGGGTTCCACCCTACATCAAAAGACGTCAGCGAACTCCTGCAAAATGTTAGTGACAGCAGGGGGCAAAGAGGAAGGCACGTCCTCGAATGAAAATAATGCCTCTTTGCACACAAAAGCATAGCAAATAGATTTGCTAAAATCTAGCTCATCAATATCAGATTTGGTGGCAAGTAAACATGCACTTTTCAATTTAATTTCAGAAGCAACGGTAGATGGTTTATTATTAGGCTTCATGTGTTGCTCAAATTCTTTTGCCACAATCTGATTTTCACTCTTATTTTCTCTGTTTTGCTTTATTAGCTCTATTAATATCATCTTTCAAAATGGAATCAGGAGTCATAGGAAGCAAAGTAATATTTTATCCTTATGAACAAGAGTATCTTGATTGTTTCTACCATGGTGTACAGAAATTTTATCAATTGCCATGGTCTACCAAGTAACAAGGAACATGCTTGCATAGGTACCACATCACAATCAACATAATCAGCATATGTAGAGATACTAAAATGCACACGAGCAGATGACGTGTTACCTTAACCTTGCCGCTGTTGTTGAACCATTGGATGTAGTAAGGATGTGGATGTGGTCTTGTGGTGAGAGATAGCTTCTCCACCATCTCCATGCTAGCCAAGTTGTTGCAGCTCCCTCCATCTATGATGACCAGAATAGAACGTTCCTTCACAACTCCCTTTGTATGGAACAAATTATGCCTCTCGATTTTGCTCGACTTGTGTAACTTTGCACACTCAAAACACGTTGAGCAACTAAACATTCATACCTGTCAGCATCCTCAGCAGCCATGTATTGTGTCTCATGATCAGAATCATCTCCACCGTGTTCCTCATGTGTGATAGAGGCAAAGGTGTCCCGTCTTTCGATGAGATGGTGGCTATCGTTTTGGATGAAGTCGACTTTGACGATCTGACTACGAACGTGCGAGGACGTCGCGCCTTAGCAATCGCTAAACCAACTCCGAGAGGTTATTGATCACGCCGAGACACGATCAACTGACCATGAAGGTCTATTTCCTGCGAGCAAATGAAGAACAAGCAAGAAGCTGAGATTGCAATCTGGATATTGCGAATATAAGATGAAAGCTTTATTGATCAAGGTGGGGTTACGTGGCGCTTTATGCAGTCGTTGAACACAAGCGAAATGCACGCGAAGTTGCAGCTATGGCAAACTTTTAATCTAAACAAAACCCAAAGTCTAAACGGTGCCCTAAGGGCTGTATACATGGAGGAAGAGGGGGTGAATTTCGTGGCCCTTGGTGGAGGGGTCCGAAACTAACCCTATCTCTTGTTTCCCCACACATATGGACTCTAAAAATAGCCTATGCTTATGTATTTCGAAATTACATGGGCCTGGCCCAATAATAAGGTGACGCAGCACCTAAAATAGCCTCTGGACGAAATTTATGAAGTGGCATCTTGTATATTTCGTCCAAGGCTTCATGCACTCATTATGGTGGCTTCAAAGTCCTGAAATCATCACTTGTAACTCCGTTCTTGTCCCCCTTGCGCATGCCATCATCTCCATGCTTGTTCTTGCTCCAATGTTCATCCTTCTCCAAGCTAGGCCCTTCATTTGTAAGCAAAACAAATGTATCCAATTTAAGCGACATCATATTCTCATGAACATTAGAATCATTACCAAGAAACGAAAGTACCTGGTAATTTAGTTGGCGTGCGTGAGCTCTAGTAATTGGTCCTGTATGTATGGCAGCAGGGGCTGTGGGTGTAACAATGGTATTGATGTCCTCATCATCCTCCCCTTCTTGAAATGAAGTCGTCCTCGACGGAAGTTCATCTTCCTCACCCAAATATGGCTTCAAATCTGCAATGTTAAAAGTGGGACTAACCCCAAAATCTGCAGGCAGCTCAAGTTTATATGCATTATCATTTACTTTCTCCAACACCTTAAAGTGGCCAGCAGCACGTGGTATTAGCTTTGATTTGCGCAAATCAGGAAATCTATCCTTACGCAAATGTAACCAAACAAGATCTCCAGGTGCAAACGCAACATGTTTTCTACCCTTATCTCCAGCAAGTTTATATTTAGCATTCATACGCTCAATGTTTTTCTTAGTTAACTCATGCATTTTTAAAATCAATTCAGCACGTTCTTTAGCATCAAAACTAACCTTCTCCGAAGATGGAAGAAGCGACAAATCAATAGGTGCACGGTAGGAAACCATACACAACTTCAAAAGGGCACATCTTAGTAGTAGAATGCAATGAGCGATTATAAGCAAATTCAATATGAGGCAAGCATTCCTCCCACATTTTCTTATTATTCTTTAGAACAGCCCTAAGCATAGTAGACAATGTTCTATTGACTACTTCAGTTTGTCCATCGGTTTGGGGGTGACAAGTAGTACTAAAAAGCAGCTTAGTCCCCAATTTAGCCCATAAACATCTCCAAAAGTGGCTAAGAAATTTAGTATCATGATCTGAAACAATAGTATTTGGCACACCATGCAAGCGAATAATTCCACGAAAGAACAAATCAGCAACAAGATATGACATCATCGCTTTTATGACATGGTATAAAGTGTGCCATTTTGAGAATCTATCCACGACAACAAATATGCTATCCCTCCCTTCTTTGTTCTAGGTAAACCTAAGACAAAGTCCATAGATATATCCTCCCAAGGAACACTAGAGTGCAGGCAAAGGCATATATAAACCATGAGGATTGAGTCGTGACTTAGCTTTTTGACATGTAGTGCGTGAGCAATAAAGCGCTCAACATCCGTCTCATCTTTGGCCAAAAGAAATGTGTAGCAAGTCGTCCTCCGTCTTCTTCACGCCAAAGTGTCCCATTAGTCCTCCTCCATGCGCCTCCTGCAACAACAAAAGACGAGCGGAGCTAGCTGGAATGCATAGCTTGTTAGCACGAACACAAATCCATCATTAACGACAAACTTGTTCTATGTTCTTCCTTCTTTACAATTCTGCAATACATCTTTAAAATCAGCATCATGCACATATTGATCTTTGATGGTCTCCAAACCAAATATTTTGAAGTCAAGTTGTGAAAGCATAGTATAGCAGCGAGACAATGCATCGACAATAACATTTTCTTTACCCTTCTTGTGTTTAATGACATAAGGAAAGTCTCAATGAATTCAACCCATTTAGCATGTCTACGATTCAGTTTAGCTTGACTTTTAATATGTTTCAAAGATTCATGATCAGAATGGATAACAAATTCTTTGGGCCATAAATAATGTTGCCATGTTTCTAAAGTCCGAATAAGAGCATATAATTCTTTATCATAAGTAGAATAATTCAGACTAGGCCCACTCAATTTTTCAGAAAAGTATGCAACAGGTTTGCCATCTTATAATAACACACCTCCTAATCCAATTCCACTAGCATCACATTCAAGCTCAAAAGTCTTATTAAAATCAGGAAGTTGGAGTAAAGGAGCATGTGTCAACTTATCTTTCAATACCGTGAAGGCTTCTTCCTGTGCGGTACCCCAAACAAAAGGCACATCCTTCTTTGTAAGCTCATTGAGAGGTGCAGCAATGGTGCTGAAATCTCTCACAAAACACCTATAGAAACCAGCGAGGCCAAGGAAACTCCTCACTTGTGTGACCGTTTTGGGCTGCGGCCCACTCTCAATAGCTTCAATCTTGGCTTTATCAACTACAATTCCCTGTGGAGTAACAACATAGCCAAGAAAAGATACTCGGTCGGTGCAAAAGGTGCACTTCCCAAGGTTACCAAACAAACGTGCATCACGTAGAGCATTAAAAACAACACGTAAATGTTCCAAATGTTCTTCCAAAGATTTGCTATAAATCAGTATATCATCAAAATAGACTACCACAAATCGTCAATGAAAGCACGTAAAACTTCATTCATTAATCTCATGAAAGTACTAGGTGCATTAGTTAACCCAAAAGGCATGACTAACCACTCATATAATCTAAACTTAGTTTTAAATGCTGTTTTCCATTCATCTCCCAATTTCATACGAATTTGATGGTATCTACTCATAAATCAACTTTGGAGAATATTGTAGAGCCACTCAATTCATCAAGCATATCATCTAGCCTAGGAATAGGGTGGCGATAACAAATAGTAATATTATTAATGCCTCTACAATCTACACACATACGTGACGTACCATCCTTTTTCGGCACTAGAATAATAGGAACAGCACAAGGACTAAGGGATTGGCGTATATAAACTTTGTCGAGCAGCTCACATACTTGACGCATAATCTCCTTAGTCTCCTCTGGATTGATGCGGTATGGTGCACGGTTGGGTAATGATGCACCGAATTAAGTCAATTGATGCTCAATCCCTCGAATAGGTGGTAATCCGGTGGCACGTCTTGTGGAAAGGCGTCGTGAACTCTGCAAAATGTTAATGACAGCAGGGGCAAAGAGGAAAACACGTCCTCGAATGAAAATAATGCCTCTTTGCACACAAAAGCATAGCAAACAGATTTGCTAAAATCTAGCTCATCAATATCAGATTTGGTGGCAAGTAAACATGCACTTTTCAATTTAATTTCAGAAGCAACAGTAGATGGTTTATTATTAGGCTTCATGTGTTGCTCAAATTCTTTTGCCACAATCTGATTTTCACTCTTATTTTCTCTGTTTTGCTTTATTAGCTCTATTAATATCATCTTTCAAAATGGAATCAGGAGTCATAGGAAGCAAAGTAATATTTTTATCCCTATGAACAAGAGTATACTGATTGTTTCTACCATGGTGTACAAAATTTCTATCAAATTGCCATGGTCTACCAAGTAATAAGGAACATGCTTGCATAGGTACCACATCATAATCAACATAATCAGCATATGTAGAGATACTAAAATGCACACGAGCAGATGCGTGTTACCTTAACCTTGCCGCTGTTGTTGAACCATTGGATGTAGTAAGGATGTGGATGTGGTCTTATGTGTGAGATAGCTTCTCCACCATCTCCATGCTAGCCAAGTTATTGCAGCTCCCTCCATCTATGATGCCGCGAATAGAACGTTCCTTCACAACTCCTTTGTATGGAACAAATTATGCCTCTGATTTTGCTCGACTTGTGTAACCTGCACACTCAAAACACGTTGAGCGACAAAACATTCATACTGTCGGCATCTTGACAGCCATGTATTGTGTCTCATGATCATAATCATCTCCATCGTGTTCCTCATGTGTAATAAGAGCCAAAGTCTCCTCATCATAGTCACTAGCGGACTCATACCCACCATCCTCAGTAGCAATCATCACACGCTGAGATTTGCATTCTCTCGCTAAATGTCCTCTTCCCTTACAACGACGACAAATAATATCACTTGTGTGCCCTCTTGAGGCCATGGAAGAAGAAGAGCTACTGTGCAGGCCCAGCGGTGTGCTCTTGGCAGATAGTGGTGGTTGTGCACCTTTCTTGTATCACGGTTGGAGGTGGCACCTGAAGCGGTGATGGTTCGGTGTAAGTAGATGATGCACGTGGTGTCCATGATGAAGGTCGACCTGCGAGAAAAGTTAGTGCGGCGCCAATGCACATCGATCCTGCACTTCACGTTCAGCTTTACAAGCAAGATGGAATAAGCGAGTGATATTATTATAATCCTTATAGTCTAGAATGGTCTGAATATCTCTATTCAATCCACCCGGAAAACGTGCAAGCATAGCTTCATTCTCCTCAACAATACCACATCTAATCAAGCCGGTTTGTAATTCGATAATATTCTTCTACAGAATTTTTCCTTGTCTTAAGCGCTGCAATTTTTGAAGTAATTCACGTTGATAATATGGTGGAACCCAACGAGTACGCATAGCAGTTTTCAAAGCAGCCCAAGTAGCTGGAACAGGATATAATCTACAATGTTCAGACCATGATAGAGGCGGGGTGTCCGATCTTTCGATGAGATGATAACTATCGATTTGGTGGAGACGACTTTGACGATCCGACTACAAACGTGCACGACGTTGCGCCTTAGCAATCGCTAAACCAACTCCGAGAGGTTATTGACCACGCCGGAGCACAATCAACCTGACCACGAAGGTCTATTCCTGCAAGCAATCGAAGAACAAGCAAGAATATGATAAAAGCAATCTGAATATTGCGAGTATGTATGAAGTATGGATAAAGGTGGGGATCCGTAAGCGGTCTTGGTCTGGTCGTTGGACACAAACGAAGTACACGAAGTTGCAATGGCTAACTTTTAACTAAACAAATCCCCTCAAAAAGCTACTAGATGGATCTACTTATATAGGAGCAAGGGGTGACGGCCAAGGAGGTGGGAGAACGTCCCAAGGCAGCCTAAAACTAACCCTAGGTCGTACAAGGCCAATGGGCCCAAGTGGAGGTGACGTAACACCTTTGGACTTGTAGTTTGACTCGGATTCTGGTGCAGCGTCAGATTGTTTCGTCCACAACTCAACGCTCCGGACGGCTTTTAAGGTGATTCCAACTGTGCTGGAAAGATCATGAAATCTACTTTCCAACAAAAAAAGAATCACCCAATTCGGAGTCCGTATGAAAAAGTTGTTGACATTTTGAGTCAGGTATGTCTGTGCAGTCCGAATCTGAATCCGAACGTGAGAGACTTGGACTCTATCTTCTCTTGGCCCAAAAGTGACGTGAGAAGACTTTGTGAACAACACCTAAACTTCTCCTTTTCCCTTATCTTCATATGTGGATTGTACAAATGTCCCATACACCTGCAATTAGACAAAACACAAAAGTATGTGAAGTATTTTTGTTCTGGATAACATAAATATATTATTGAATAGTTTGCACTAGAAATCACCTGACAAATATGCATGTATGCAATATTTTTGGTCTTATCCAAAGTAGTCATGTCCTCATCATCCTCCCCTTCTTGAAAACAAAGCCGTCCTCGGCGTTGCTTAATCTGAAATGTGGCTAACAAAAGAGACAAGGTGTACATGTTGTATATGTATACATCATCCATTTTTACTTCCCTCGATTTTTGCATATATGACACATGAATAGATGAGTAACTTGCATAGTTCATAAAATCTAAAGCCAACAAATTAGCACAAGAACTAGAAGGCATGAAAATATTGCAACTCAGTTTGCACATATAAGTGAAGCTCTTATTTATTTGAAAAGTTTGACAATGTTCATCATTAAACCATCCCAACATTGGTGAATAAACCTTATTTGAATCAAATTTACATGCTACAACATGCTTAGATAAGTAAACATGCAATGAGTCATTCAACACAGAATCAGCACCAAGATTAGAGGTCATATCAAAATGATTAAACATTGATTCTTTTGCATCAACAGTTAATTCAATGGGTGCTCTCAAAATTGTTGGTATTTCAGTTGTTTGATCACATGGCAAAGTCAAATTATCAATATAATCCTCTAAAATAGGTGGTGTGATCAAAGTAGTGGGTAGCTCAACACATGATGTATTCAAGTTAACTAGGCATGCATCATTCTCATGTAAAAGTGGAAAATCTGTACCTTTGTCATTACCTCTTATAGTCAACTCATATGATGAGGCACTCTCGATGGTGATGTGTCACATGGTGGAGATGATGTCGCTCACAATCGAGGTGGGGCTGCTCTAGTAGGTGCAACGGTGGAGGAACCAGCCGCGGTGGTGAGCATGAACTAGAATAGTAGTTGTTGTAGTCACCCAATGCATCCTCCTGTAGCTTGTCTCTCAAAGGTACAAGCACGAACATACATACCAGTAATGCAACGAGGAATATCTGAAATCTTGCTGAATATCATGGTTCAAACCACCAAAAATCTATTCATTGTATCATCCTCAGATTCTTCTATGTCACAATGATGCATATAAGATTTGAACTCTTGGTAGTAAGCATAAGCAGTGTTATTGCCTTGTTTAAATTGTTCAAATTTGAAGCAATTCACGACGATAGTAAGGAGGGAAAAACTGTTTTCTCATTACATCTTTCAAATCTTTCCAAGTTGTGGGTTGGTTATCAATGTTTTCTTACAATGCACACTCCACCAAGCGAAGCAAAACCAGTAAATGCTCTAGTGGCAGCTCGTACTCGCTCAAGTTCGGAAAAAACATGGTGACTAAAACTTGTTCTACTTCAAGCTCCCAAGCTAGATAAATAGCAGGATTAAATCTACACTCAAATAGCGGTAAAGAGCTAACCTGGCCATGTGTTTGTGTGTGTTGTCCCAACTCTCGTGATGGTGAAGATGTGTTAAATAGTCCAAGAACTTCTATCTCGAAACCTGTCATAATTAGTAGAAACAAGAAACAAAATTCAAGAATAATGTTCCTATGAACTACTAGGATGTGGTTGTAAAGTGCTCACAGATAAAGCAAATATCAATATCTTACAAGTTCTTACCATGCGGCGGTGGTGACGACCAACCAGCGGTGTCGAGTAACTCGAAGATTGTGTAAAGCGATTGCGAGGAGGCGTATGTATACGGTGTAGAAATATGTGGAGCTTGGTTGGCTATATATGGTAGCAAAAGATTAGCAATAATCAATTCAAAGATGCAATGTTGAATAAGCGCTCAGCGACAGTCTTGTCTGGTCCTAGGCTAGACCGGACTAGAGACGCGAGCCTAGAACACTAATGAGGTCACGGCGTAGCACAACTAGCATCAATGAAGTATACTAAGTAGCTCTTGACAGCAAGATATAAGTGAAGATCACAATGGTAGTGAAGATAATGATGAAAAACAACTACCAAGCAGGACATACAACAACTCTCTCTCTCCAACTTTCCTCTTGAAAAGTTTGAGCCAATTTTCTGATAAATTCTTTCAAAGAATGCTACTAACTCAAGCTTTCCAATGCAAAAAGAACCACTCAATTCCGAGTTGATATGAGAATTCAAATAATTCTAAAACTGGCCTGAAAAATTGGAACAAGCTGTGTTCACGAACTTCAGAGGGCAAAAAGACCTATTTAGAAGCCGATTTTGAGGTGTCAAATAATGAACTAGCTTATGCAACTATTTAGATGCGGCTCGTTGCTAGCTTCAGTTTGAGTACTCACGGAGCCAAAACAGACTTCGTATGAGGAAGATACACCTGTTTTACTGAACAATGCGCAAAACAGATTCCAATCCGAATTCAGGTACGAGATTGATTCTAGATAGATCCGATTTTTTTTCCTCTCTTTTTTTTCTCACGCTTTTTTTCCTTTTCTTCTCTCTCTTTTCTTTTTTTCCTTTTTTCTCTCTTTTTCTCTCTTTTTTCTCCCTCTTTCCAAGACAAACTAGATAAGATGCAGATTGGATCGGCGAAGATGTGAATGACCTCAACTATGATTATGACAATGAACAGCGCATAGCACATGGTGGAAATTAATAGATGGGATGGTGGACAGCGGAAGGATAATGATGCAGCGGTGGCGTGACTAATGTGAACAGAACTCGAAACTCTAAAGGAACTAGACACTAAGACCAGCAAGCTGACACGACGATGCAACCGATAATTCAACTATGCAAGCAACGAATAGAAAATTGCAAAGGCTCGGATCGGCTTGGATAAAGGATGAACAGATCTAACTTTTTTGTGGCTTTTCATGGACTGTAGGTATGAATGACGATCGATCTAAACTATGAAAAACTGTAAAATCTCACCGAGCAACCTGAAAACTGATACCACTTGATAGAGGCGGGGTGTCCGATCTTTCGATGAGATGATAACTATCGATTTGGTGGAGCGACTTTGACGATCCGACTACAAGCGTGCCTGACGTTGCGCCTTAGCAATCGCTAAACCAACTCCGAGAGGTTATTGACCACGCGGAGCACAATCAACGACCACGAAGGTCTATTCCTGCAAGCAATCGAAGAACAAGCAAGAATATGATAAAAGCAATCTGAATATTGCGGTATGTATGAAGTATGGATAAAGGTGGGGATCCGTAAGCGGTCTTGGTGCAGTCGTTGGACACAAGCGAAGTACGAAGTTGCAATGGCTAACTTTTAACTAAACAAATCCCTCAAAAAGCTACTAGATGGATCTACTTATATAGGAGCAAGGGTGACGGCCAAGGAGGTGGGAGAACGTCCCAAGGCAGCCTAAAACTAACCCTAGGTCGTACAAGGCCAATGGGCCCAAGTGGAGGTGACGTAACACCTTTGGACTTGTGGTTTGACTCGGATTCTGGTGCAGCGTCAGATTGTTTCGTCCACAACTCAACGCTCCGGACGGCTTTTAAGGTGATTCCAACTGTGCTGGAAAGAGCATGAAATCTACTTTCCAACAAAAAAAGAATCACCCAATTCGGAGTCCGTATGAAAAAGTTGTTGACATTTTGAGTCAGGTATGTCTGTGCAGTCCGAATCTGAATCCAGAACGTGAGAGACTTGGACTCTATCTTCTCTTGGCCCAAAAGTGACGTGAGAAGACTTTGTGAACAGCACCTAAACTTCTCCTTTTCCCTTATCTTCATATGTGGATTGTACAAATGTCCCATACACCTGCAATTAGACAAAACACAAAAGTATGTGAAGTATTTTTGTTCTGGATAACATAAATATATTATTGAATAGTTTGCACTAGAAATCACCTGACAAATATGCATGTATGCAATATTTTTGGTCTTATCCAAAGTAGTCATGTCCTCATCAGACCACCAAACACATGCAAAGCTAGTGAAAGCACAAACAGCAGCAGGAACACGTCTCTCCTCAGGATATTGTAAACATGTAAATCGTTGTTCAGTTTCTAACTCCCAAGTAAGATATATATCAGGAACATATCTACCCTCAAATGGTGGAATATTCAATTTTAGTTTAGGGAGATGGTCATGATCTCGTACCTGAGGGGGAGCCCTAACATTGCCATTATTTGCATGTGGGCGACACGGTGGTTGTGGTCTTTGGTGGTTGCGCGTAGTTCGATGTTGATCAACCTCATCCTCATAATCGCCGCATACTCATCATCCTCCTCGGTACCAGCAGCAGCAGAGCAGGAGCCAAAGAAGCACCAACAGCGAGTGGCAGCGGCACGAAGTTTGTCTGGCTCAATAGGAACACGCTGAGCTCGTCCATACTGGTTCGGAAGAGGCGTAGTTGTTGTCGTTCTTGAGAGGTGCGATAGGTGCAGCCGGCGGTGGTTGTGGAAGGCAGCGAGCAATTCATTAAACTTGCTATCAATCTTTGTTTCAAACGTCTTCTCAATGCCATCTATCTTCTCCATGGCCTCGTCAAATCTGTTTAGCACATCTTGCACCTGTCCACTCATCATTTGCTGAAATTTATCATGTAGCTGTTTGTTCGTCAGGTTTTTCCCAATCAGTCTCATCGGCTTGTGATCCTACCATGGTTAGCAGCAAATAGAAACACACAAGAATATGATCCTACAGACTACTAAGAAGTGGTGGTGGTGTATCACAAACCCGTCAAGCAAATCTCAAATTCTTACCGGTTCTTACCCCAAGCGGTGGTGATCGGCAACCGTTGTAGTCAAAACTCTCAAAGCTTGGATATAGCGATTACGGGGAGAATCAAGCGTCTGACGTAGATGTATGTGGAGCTGGGAAGGCTTATAATATGGTAGCAAAAGGGTCGACAATAATCAATTCAGAGATGCAAAGTTGAATAAGCGCTCAGCGAGCAGATCTTGTCTTTGGTCCTAGGCTGAACCGTGCTAGAGGCGAGCCTAGAACACTAACAAAATCACGGCGCTGCACGTAAACAAGGGGAAAGCACACTCTAGAATTTTTTTTTCGCTCCTCTTATTTTTTTTTGCGCTGATTTTTTTTTGCGCTGTTCTTTTTTTTTTTGCTAAAAATCACTATAATGGCGAGTGTCTCAAAACTCTTCCCAAGTCAAACTGACAGGATGGGCACGAAATTTTTTCGACCAATTTTTTTTATTGCTGGACCCAAAAGCTGAAGCGGGTCGAAAAAACTTTCTATAACGGGACTGTCTCAATACGCTTAGAAACACCTAAAATAGGATAGCGAAATTTTTTTTGTCCCGTGCGTTTTGGAATTTTTTTGAAACCAACCTCTTCTACTGACGGCAAAAGATTGCTGGAATCGAAACCTACTCGGACAAGGAAACACGAATCGGAAAACTAGATGGATCGAAAACAACCCTAATATGCAAGGAACTCGGATTGGTGGTGGATATATGGTGGTGGTATATGGCAGCGGTGGTGGTATATGGATACGGATTCAAGCGGTGGCGGATAAGCGGTGGTGGTAGATGGCGAGGCGATGATGATGGTGCGGTGACGGCGTGACAACTTATGACCGAACTCGAAACTCTAAAGACTAGACTCTAAGACCAGCAACTAGACATGATGATGCAACCGCAAATTCAACAACGCAAATCTGAAAAAGATTATGCAAAGGCTCAGATTGGTTCGGATATGATGAACTAACCCTTTTTTGTGGCTTTTTCGTGGATTTGTAGGTATGAAGAACATACTCGATCTAAACTACAAAAGCGTAAAATCTCACCGAGCAACCTAGAAATCGATACCACTTGATAGGCGAGGTGTCCCGTCTTTCGATGAGATGGTGGCTATCGTTTTGGTGAAGTCGACTTTGGCGATCCAACTACTGACGTGCGAGGCGTCGCGCCTTAGCAATCACTAAACCAACTCCGAGAGGTTATTGACCACGCCGAACACGATCAACGACCACGATGGTACATTTCCTGCAGCAAGCGAAGAACAAGCAAGAAACTAAGATTGCAATCTGGATATTGCGAATATAAGAGAAAGCTTTATTGATCAAGGTGGGGTTACTGTGGCGCTTTATGCAGTCGTTGAACACAAGCGAAATCGCGAAGTTGCAGCTATGGCGAACTTTTAATCTAAACAAAACCCAAAGTCTAAGCGGTGCCCTAAGGGATGTATATATGGAGGAAGAGGGGGATTTCGTGGCCCTTGGTGGAGGGGTCGAAACTAACCCTATCTCTTGTTTCCCCACATACGGACTCTAAAATAGCCTATACTTATGTATTTCGAAATTACATGGGCCTGGCCCAATAATAAGGTGTGTGACACCTAGAATAGCCTCTGGACGAAATTTATGAAGTGGCATCTTGTATATTTCGTCCAAGGCTTCTTGCACTCATTATGGTGGCTTCAAAGTCTGAAATCACCACTTGTAACTTCATCCTTCTCCATGCTAGGCCCTTCATTTGTAAGCAAAACAAATGTATCCAATTTAAGCAGCATCATATTCTCATGAACATTAGAATCATTACCAAGAAAGCGAAATCGTGGTAATTTAGTTGGCGTCGTGAGCTCTAGTAATTGGTCCGGTATGTATAGCGGCAGGGGCTGTGGGTGTAACAATGGTATTGATGTCCTCATCGAACGGCGGCCAGACGATCCGGACGAGCCGGACAATCCGGACCCGGTCCGGACGATCCGCTAATTCGACCGAAAGCGGCGAAGCTCGCCACAGCGGATCATCCGGACCCCGTCCCGGATCATCCGGACCCTACCCGGACGTCCGGAACTCCAGCCGGACATCCGGCCCTACGCGACCACCAGCCGACCCTCCGGATCATCCGGACCCACCCGGATCATCCGGACCCTCGTCCGGATCATCCGGCCAGCGCGTGTGCGCGCGTGTTGGGCTGAGCACATGTACCCCAACTCTATATATCGGACCCCATCTCCTCACTTTGAGACTTAGCGTTGATTTGGCTCGTTTTTGAGAGAGAGCCTCGCTCATCTATCGGATCTCCTCCTC
Organism: Aegilops speltoides; assembly: GCA_021437245.1. Lineage (NCBI taxonomy): Eukaryota > Viridiplantae > Streptophyta > Magnoliopsida > Poales > Poaceae > Aegilops > Aegilops speltoides. The sequence goes on from JAHHZJ010001298.1 coordinate 16,530, forward strand.
GTGAGAGACCGCGGCCTCTTCGGGGAAGATCCTCTCGGATACAAGACCCCTTTACGGGAAGATCCCCTCGTGGATTCAAGGCCTCCTCCGGGAGATGAACGGTTCCTTTGTATCCTTACCCTAGTTGATTATGTATCTTGTGGATCTCATGTGTGTATGTTGATCTAGCACTTGTGTGATCGATTCCTTGTTGGTTGAGTGATTCTCTCTTGTTTTCCCCGTGTTTCCCTTTGTGCTTCCGCGTGTTCTTCGTGTTCCCTCCGTAGGATCCCCTCCAAACGTGAAAGATCGATGAATTAGGGTTCCACCCTACATCATATGGTATCATGAGCCACGTTGATCACGTTTTTGGAGCCCCTACCCCGTGATTTCTAGCTTGATTTTGTTGTTTTCGTCCTAAAATCCAAAAATCCCCACAAAAATACCCCCCAAATTTTTTTGTGATTTGTTAGTTTTGATGATGTTTTGTTGATTTTGATCCGTGGATTCGGTGTGTAACTCGTGGATCTTGTGTTTCCCCACCTTCCCCCCCCCCCCCCCCTCGAAATCCATCCAAAATCCCCGAAATCGTCAAATTTCACCCCATTTTGAGTTCTTCGAGCAGTTCCGTGCGTGGTTGACCTACCGGATCATCGGACCAAGTCCGGATCATCCGGACGTGCGGATCATCCGGCTTCCTCTGTAAAGCTGCAGATTCTGCAGTCCACCATCCACCACCACCATCCACACATACATACATCCTCCCACCCCATCCACCACCATTTCCACTTGCCAAACCCCAAGACTCAACCTCCGTACTACCATTGAATTTGAGTTCGACAATTTGAGTGAGATTTCCGTGTCCTCTTGTGTTTGGCTATTTAGGCGCGGTGTGACATCAACAACAAGCGCTCATTTTGGTGGCTACTCATCTTCGCTCACTGACGGTAACCGACGACATCTTTGTCATACCTTGCAATTGCATTGATAACCATCATAGACCATCTTTTGCGTTGCTTACCCATTGAGACTAGCCATTGAGTATTGCCGGCAACGTGAGTTGTGCACATTAGTTGCATACACCATATCATACATACAATCGTGGTGCATATCTCGGAATCAACTTGTGTGTCACAAAGTTGTCATCGCATACACAATTGCTATCTTGGTTCGTGAAGTTTGCATAAGAAAAGAGCTCAAGAGAGAAAGAGCCACTCAAGCTTTTAAGCAAAGAGGAAAGATAAGCAAAGAGCTTATAAGCAACAAGCATAGCATCATACAACATTAAGATTGTCATATAAGATCATCTTGGATCATTGCACCGAAATACCATACATATAGCATAATTGGGATAGAGATCGTTGCATTTTTGCCTAGTAGGTTGTGCACAAGCTCCGTATCCGCCTTTAGTGCAATCGTGCTAGCGTCTCTCTAGTATTGTGCAACAAGAGCATTTTCGTGGATTCCACATTTTGGCTCACTTTTGGTTTGCACAATCCCATTTATCTATTTGCGTGTGTGTTTCCGTGTGACACTACTTGCTTGGTCTACTTGTTGCATATGCGAATTTGCGAATCTTCTTCAACATTTTTGAGTCAAGCTAACGATTGCAATCAATTTTGTGCCACCATCCTAACCAAGCTCCACCAAAGGCTTTTACTTGTGTAGGTGTGAGAATCGACAAGGATCGGTACCAATAGTGCTATTTCATTGTCCGCATTTGAGTGAACTTGATTCATCTTCAACTTCGGTTAAAGGTACATTGGTATTCGTTCTTCTCCTTCTACCACTCACGATTTGCTTGAAATGATGGATAGGCCAAGTTCTTCTACAAATCCACTCTTCATCGAGCAAGGCGACGACATGTCATCATCGTCACCAAGAGCCACCTCTTTGGCGCTGCGAGCTCTCCATCAAGAGCAACAAGCAATGGCGAACTCATCGACAACCTCGCCACCGACTTGCGACTCTCCGAGCAACGTACGAGAGAATAGTTCGACAACAAACTCGACGCGCACAAGAAAGAGAACGATGCAAGAATGGACGAGATCCGCGCCTTGTTGGTGAACGGCGTCCTTCTAATTCCTCACACTCAAGGCGGAGCCACTCAAGTCGCCATTCAAGCGACTCCTTCTCCGACACAAGTACACCGTCATCGAACACTCTTGACGAGCAGCGTCAAGACCGTCATGCATTTCGCAACCCGCTACGACAAGCATCCCCAAGAGCAAGTTGATGAACAAGTTCCTCGTCCTCAATCGAACCAAGTGGCGTTTGCTCAAGCTCAAAACGACAACGTCTTCGTCACCAACAAGAACAAGAACAAGCGGCGCCTACGAAGAGCAACAAGGCGCGAGGCTCAGCGTCTTCAACAACAACAACGAGAAGCACAAGCTCTTGAGGCGGAACGTGCCCTTCAAGCATCAAGTCGAGCTCTCGCCAACCGCAATCGCGAAAGGCGCAATCAAGAGGAAGCCCTTAGAGAAGAAATACAAGAGAGGAACTACCATCCGCGTGCGCAACGTCAAGCCCAACAAGCTCCTCCACAAGCTCCTCAAGCTCAACCTCAACCTCAAGGTCAACAAGAGCAAGTTGATCATGGACTTCCTCCTCGCCAAGAACAACATGAGGATGATTACCCTCCACGTCAAGAACGTCATCATCAACATCGACCTCAACACAATGATGAACAACGCTATGTCAAGCTCTAGTTCACAATGCCCAAGTTCAATGGAACCAATGATCCCGAAGAGTACCTCTCATGGGCATTGAAGGTCGACAAAATCTTTCGTTTGCACAACTATGAGGAAGAGAAGAAGATCGCTATGGCATCACTTGAGTTCCAAGACTATGTGCTCATATGGTGGGAACAAGTACTTGAGCGCCGACAAGCAAGAGGTGAACCTCCAATCACCACTTGGGCTCAAATGAAGGATGTCATGCGAGCACGCTTTGTGCCCACCTACTAGAACCGTGATCTTTTCAAAAAGCTACAACTCCTCAAGCAAGGAACAAAGAGTGTTGAAGAATACTACAAAGAAATGGAGATTGCCATGATTCGAGCCAATGTCAAGGAGGATGATGAGCAAACAATGGCAAGATTCTTGAATGGACTCAACCATCCCATCAAGAAGATCGCCGACTTCCAACCCTACTCCAACCTCATTGAGCTCGTGCATCAAGCTACAAAGGCGGGCGACAAGTGCAAGATGACTTCAAATCGCCAAGTACTCATCCAAGACATACGGCTTCTCCAACAACCAAGCTTCAACAACTACCCCAACTTCAACATCAACCAAGCTTTCTCCAACCAACGACGACAAGTCAAGTTACAAGAAAACTTCTACAAGTTCAAGTCGTCCTCCTCCTACTACAAGCAACTCCAAGCCCCGTGCTTCATCATCTACTCCAACCGATGACACCGTCAAGACAAGCTCCTTCAAGTGTTTCACTTGCGGCGGCCGAGGCCACAAGTCATATGAATGCACCAACAAGCGCACCATGATACTCAACGACGATGGCACCTACGACTCAATGGGTGAAGATGAAATGGACGCTATTGAGCAAGTGGCCATGCACCGGCGCATCAACGAGGGTGAAGATGATCAAGTGTTTTGTGATGAAGATACGAGCCCTGCTCTTGTTGTCTCCAAGGTCTTGACACTTCAACATCAACAAGAAGAAGATCAAAGATGCCACATCTTCCACACAAAGGCCGGCATCAATGGACGCTCCGTCAAGGTCATCATCGATGGAGTTAGTTGCCACAACATGGCAAGCAAAGAACTATGCTCCAAGCTCCAATTGGTCAAGAAGAAGCATCCGCAACCCTACAAGGTTCAATGGCTAAGTGACTCCGGCACTATACGAGTTGAGCATACGGTCCAAGTATCCTTCAAAATCGGTGCATATGAGGACACTTTGGAGCGTGATGTGGTCCCAATGACCGTTTGCCACCTCCTCCTTGGTCGGCCATGGCAATTCGACCGTGGTGTCTACCACAATGGGCGTACAAACCACTATAGCTTCAAGATGAAAGGCAAAGAATATGTCCTCGACCCATGTCTCCTAGTCAAGTGATAGCCGACAAACAAGCCACCAACCAAAGAGAGAAGAGTGAGAAAGTGAGCCACCAAAAATGAGTGAGAGCCACAAGCCAAATTTGGCGCCTCTTAGCCTAGAGAAAAACCTCATACTATTAGCCATCAAACATGAGATGAGAGAAGTGTGTGAGAACCCATCGAGTGTGATGCACTTTGTCCTTGTGTGCAAGGATGGAGAACCAAAACTAACACCACTCATGAGCTACCTTTGGTGTTTGATCTCTTTTGCAGGAATTTCAAGATGTTTTCCCGATGAGCTACCTCGGGTCTACCTCCTCTTGAGGCATTGAGCATCGTATCGACCTCATCCCCGGAGCGCCACTTCCAAACAAAGCTCCCTACCGTGTCAATCCCGAAGAAACCAAGGAGATTCAACGGCAAGTACAACAATTAATCAACAACGATCATGTACGTGAAAGCTTAAGCCCTTGTGCCGTTCCTGTTATTCTTGTGCCTAAGCCCGATGGAAGTTTCCGCTTGTGCTCCGATTGTAGACCTATAAATGCTATCACCGTGCGCTATAGGCATCCCATTCCTCGCTTAGATGATATGCTTGATGAACTTAGTGGAGCCAACTTTTTCTCAAAAATTGATCTTAAAAGTGGCTATTATCAAATCCGCATTCATGAGGGTGATGAATGGAAAGCTGCTTTCAAAACAAAGTTTGGCTTATATGAATGGTTGGTTATGCCTATGGGTTTGTCGGAAGCTCCCGGAACTTTTGTGCGTCTCATGAGTCATGTACTTCGTCCATACATTGGAATCTTTGTTGTGGTTTACTTCGATGATATTCTTGTGTTTAGCAAAACCATGAAAGAGCATCTTGATCATGTTAAACTTGTTTTCCAAACACTTTGAAAGGAAAGTCTTTATGCCAACTTGAAAAAATGCACTTTTGGCGTTGACAAAGTGGTTTTCTTGGGTTTCGTTGTCTCTTCCAAGGGTGTACATGTTGATGAAACTAAGATCAAAGCAATTAAAACTTGGCCCCAACCAACCAATTTGCAACAAGTGCGAAGTTTCCTTGGTCTTGCAGGTTTTTATTGTCGCTTTGTGAAAAACTTTAGCACTATTGCAGCTCCTTTGCATGCTTTGAGTAAGAAGAATACTCCTTTTGTTTGGGGACCTTTGCAATCAAATGCTTTCGATGAGCTCAAGTCTATGCTTACTCATGCTCCGATTCTTGCTTTGCCCAATTTTGACAAAACTTTTGAGGTTCATTGTGATGCAAGTGGTACCGGAATTGGCGGAGTTTTAATGCAAGAAAAACGAGTCATTGCTTATTTTAGTGAAAAACTCTCCGGTGCTCAACTTAACTGATGAGGACATCAATACAATTGTTACACCCACAGCCCCTACTGTTACATATACGGGACCAATTACTAGAGCTCGCGCACGCCAATTAAATTACCAGGTAGTTTCGTTTCTTGGTAATGATTCAAATGTTCATGAGAATATGATGCTGCCTAAATTGGATACATTTGTTTTGCTTACAAATGAAGGGCCTAGCTTGGAGAAGGATGAACATTGGAGCAAGAACACGCATGGAGTTGATGGCATGCATAGAGGATCAGAACGGAGTTACAAGTGATGATTTCAGGACTTTAAAGCCACCATAAGGAGTGCATGAAGCCTTGGACGAAATATACAAGATGCCACTTCATAATATTCGTCCATAGGCTATTCTAGGTCTGCGTCACCTTATTATTGGGCCAGGCCCATGTAATTTCGAAATACTTAAGTATAGGCTATTTTAGAGTCCGTATGTGTGGGGAAACAAGAGTTAGGGTTGGTTTGGACCCCACCCTCAAGGGCCACGAAATTCCTCCTTTTCCCCATATATACAGCCCTTAGGCGTCGTTTAGACTTTGGGTTTTGTTTAGATTAAAAGTTCGCCATAGCTGCAACCCGCGTGCCGTTTGTGTTCAGCGACGGACAAAGGCGTCTCGAGAACCCCACCTTGACCAATAAAGCTTTCCTCTTATATTCGCAATATCCAGATTACAATCTTAGTTTCTTGCTTGTTCTTCGTTTGCTGCGAAAGCAGATCTTCGTGGTCGAGTTGATCGTGCTCGGCGTGGTCGATAACCTCTCGGAGTTGGTTTAGCGATTGCTAAGGCGCGACGTCCTCGCACGTTCGTAGTCGGATCGTCAAAGTCGACTTCATCCAAAATGATAGCCACCATCTCATCGAAAGACGGGACACCTTTGCCTCTATCAAGTGGTATCAGTTTTCAGGTTGCTCGGTGAGATTTTACAGTTTTTCATAGTTTAGATCGCATCATCATTCATACCTATAGTCCATGAAAAAGCCACACAAAAAGTTAGATCTGTTCATCCTTTATCCAAGCGATCGAGCCTTTGCAATTTTCTACTCGTTGATTGCGTAGTTGAATTATCGGTTGCATCGTCGTGTCGCTTGCTGGTCTTAGTGTCTAGTTCCTTTAGAGTTTGAGTTACTGTTCACATTAGTCACGCCGCCATTTGCATGATAGAGGCGAGAGGTGTCCCGTCTTCGATGAGATGGTGGATTTCGCTTTGGTGGAAGTCGACTTTGACGATCCGACTACGGCGTGCGAGACGTCGCGCATATAGCAATCGCTAAACCAACTCCGAGAGGTTATTGACCACGCCGACACGATCAACGACCACGAGGTCTATTTCTGCGAGCAAGCGAAGAACAAGCAAGAAACTGAGATTGCAATCTGGATATTGCGAATATAAGATGAAAGCTTTATTGATCAAGGTGGGGTTACGTGACGCCTTTGTGCGGTCGTTGAACACAAGCGAAATGCAGCGAAGTTGCAGCTATGGCGAACTTTTGATCTAAACAAAACCCAAGGAAAAGCTACTAGATGGATCTACTTATATAGGAGCAAGGGGTGGCGGCCAAGGAGGTGGGAGGACGTCCCAAGGCAGCCTAAAACTAACCCTAGGTCGTACAAGGCCAATGGGCCCAAGTGGAGGTGACGTAACACCTTTGGACTTGTAGTTTGACTCGGATTCTGGTGCAGCGTCAGATTGTTTCGTCCATAACTCAACGCTCCGGACGGATTTTAAGGTGATTCAATTGTGCTGGAAAGAGCATGAAATCTACGTTCAAACAAAAAGAATCACCCAATCCGAGTCCGTATGAAAAAGTTGTTAACGTTTTGAGTCAGGTATGTACATGCAGTCCGAATCTGAGTCGAACGTGAGAGACTTGGACTCTATCTTCTCTTGGGCCAAAAGTGACGTGAGAGAACTTTTGAACAGAAAATAAACATCTCTTTCTTCCTTATCTTCATATGTGGATTGTACAAATGTCCCATACACCTGCAATTAGACAAAAGCATAAAAGTGTGTGAAGTATTTTTTTCGATTAACATAAATAGATTATTGAATAGTTTGCACTAGAAATCACACGACAAATATGCATCCATGCAATATTTTGGTCATATCCAAGGTAGTCATGTCCTCATCATCCTCCCTTCTTGAAAATAAAGCCGTCCTCGGCGTTGCTTAATCTGAAATGTGGCTAACGAAAGAGTCAAGGTGTACATGTTGTATATGTATCGTCATCCATTTTACTTCCTTGAATTTTGCATATATGATAGAGGCAGAGGTGTCCCGTCTTTCGATGAGATGGTGGATTTCGCTTTGGTGGAAGTCGACTTTGACGATCCGACTACTGACGTCTGCGAGACGTCGCATATATGCAATCGCTAAACCAACTCCGAGAGGTTATTGACCACGCCGAACACGATCAACGACCACGAGGGTCTATTTCCTGCGAGCAAGCGAAGAACAAGCAAGAAACTGAGATTGCAATCTGGATATTGCGAATATAAGATGAAAGCTTTATTGATCAAGGTGGGGTTACGTGGCGCTATTGTGCGGTCGTTGAACACAAGCGAAATCTGTGAAGTTGCAGCTATGGCGAACTTTTGATCTAAACAAAACCCAAGGAAAAGCTACTAGATGGATCTACTTATATAGGAGCAAGGGGTGGCGGCCAAGGAGGTGGGAGGACGTCCCAAGGCAGCCTAAAACTAACCCTAGGTCGTACAAGGCCAATGGGCCCAAGTGGAGGTGACGTAACACCTTTGGACTTGTAGTTTGACTCGGATTCTGGTGCAGCGTCAGATTGTTTCGTCCATAACTCAACGCTCCGGACGGATTTTAAGGTGATTCAATTGTGCTGGAAAGAGCATGAAATCTACGTTCAAACAAAAAAGAATCACCCAATTCGAGTCCGTATGAAAAAGTTGTTAACGTTTTGAGTCAGGTATGTCTGTGCAGTCGAATCTGAGTCGAACGTGAGAGACTTGGACTCTATCTTCTCTTGGGCCAAAAGTGACGTGAGAGAACTTTTGAACAGAAAATAAACATCTCTTTCTTCCTTATCTTCATATGTGGATTGTACAAATGTCCCATACACCTGCAATTAGACAAAAGCAAAAAAGTGTGTGTAGTATTTTTTTTTCTGATTAACATAAATAGATTATTGAATAGTTTGCACTAGAAATCACCTGACAAATATGCATCCATGCAATATTTTTGGTCATATCCAAGGTAGTCATGTCCTCATCACTGCATCATTATCCCTTCCGCTGTCCACCATCCCATCTATTAATTTCCACCACGTGCTACGCGCTGTTCATTGTCATAATCATAGTTGAGGTCATTCACATCTTCGCCTGATCCAATATACATCTTATCTAGTTTGTCTTGGAAAGAGGGAGAAAAAAAAGAGAGGAAAAAAGAGAGAAAAAAAAGGAAAAAAAAGGAAAAAGAGAGAGAAGAAAAAGAAAAAAAAGCATGAGAAAAAAAAGAGAGAAGAAAAAAAACGGATCTATCTAGAATCAATCTCGTACACGAATTCGGATTGGAATCTGTTTTTGCGACTATTCGATAAAACAGGTGTATCTTCCTCATACGAAGTCCGTTTTGGCCCCGTGAGTACTCAAATTGAAGCTAGCACCGAGGCGCATCTAAATAGTTGCAGAAGCTAGTTCATTATTTGACACCTCAAAATCGGCTTCGAAATAGGTCTTTTTGCCCTCTGAAGTTCATGAACAAAGCTTGTTCCAATTTTTCAGGCCAGTTTGCTGCTAACCATGGCAGGATCACAAGCCGACGAGACTGACTGGGAGAACATGACAAACAAAGCGTTACATGATAAGTTTCAACAAATGATGAGTGGGCAGGTGGAAGATGTGCTAAATAGATTTGAAGAGGCCATGGAGAAGATAGATGGCATTGAGAAGGCGTTCGAAACAAAGCTCGATAACAAGTTTAATGAATTGCTCGCGCGTCTACCACCACCACCACCGGCTGCACCTAACGCACCTCTACAACAACAACAACGACTACCTCCACATCACGAAACAGCCCTCCGCCGAGCGACCAATGTCCCTCTTCAGCCTGGCCAAGCTGCTGGTGCTGCTATTGATACTTCTGTGGCTCCTGCTGCTGATGTGGGGGAGGATGATTATGTGGGAGATTACGAGGATGAGGTTGATCAACATCAGAACTACATGCAACCACCAGCACCACAACCACCAGGTCGTCCACATGCAAATAATGGTAATGTTAGGGCTCCCCCTCAGGTACGAGATCATGACCATCTCCCTAAACTGAAATTGAATATTGCACCATTTGAGGGTAGATATGTTCCTGATATATATCTGACTTGGGAGTTAGAAACTGAACAACGATTTACATGTTTACAATATCCTGAGGAGAGACGTGTTCCTGCTGCTGTTTGTGCTTTCACTAGCTTTGCATGTGTTTGGTGGTCTGAACATTGTAGATTATATCCTGTTCCAGCTACTTGGGCTGCTTTAAAAACTGCTATGCGTACTTGTTGGGTTCCACCATATTATCAACATGCATTACTTCAAAAATTGTAGCACTTAAGACAAGGAAAAAAATTCTGTAGAAGAATATTATCAGGAATTACAAACTGGCTTGATTAGATGTGGTATTGTTGAGGAGAATGAAGCTATGCTTGCACGTTTTCTGGGTGGATTAAATAGAGAGATTCAGACCATTCTAGACTATAAGGATTATAATAATATCACTCGTTGATTCCATCTTGCTTGTAAGCTGAGCGTGAAGTGCAGGATCGGCGGGCATTGGCGGCACTAACTTTTCTGCAGTCGACCTTCATCATGGACACCACGTGCATCATCTACTTCCTTTGCACCATCACCTCCTTGGTGCCACCTCCAACCGTGATACAAGAAAGCGGGCACAACCACCACTATCTCGCCAAGAGCACACACTGGGCACTGCTGCAGAGCTCTTCTTCTTCCATGGCGTCAGCAGGGCACACAAGTGATATTATTTGTCGTCGTTGTAAGGGAAGAGGACATTTTTTGAGAGAATGCAAATCTCAGCGTGTGATGATTGCTCACGAGGATGGTGGGTATGAGTCCGCTAGTGACTATGATGAGGAGACTTTGGCTCTTATTACACATGAGGAACACGGTGGAGATGATTCGATCATGAGACACAATACATGGCTCTTGAAGATCTTGTGGTATGAATGTTTAGTTGCTCAACGTGTTTTGAGTGTGCAGAGTTACACAAAGTGAGCAAAATCAGAGGCATAATTTGTTCCATACAAAGGGAGTTGTGAAGGAGCGTTCTATTAGCGTCATCATAGATGGAGGAGCTGCAACAACTTGGCTAGCATGGAGATGGTGGAGAAGCTATCTCTCACCACAAGACCACATCCACATCCTTACTACATCCAATGGTTCAACAACAGCGGCAAGGTTAAGGTAACACGTCTTGTTAGTGTGCATTTTAGTATCTCTACATATCTGATTATGTTGATTGTGATGTGGTACCTATGCAAGCATGTTCCTTATTACTTGGTCGACCATGGCAATTTGATAAAAGTTCTGTACACCATGGTAGAAACAATCGATATACTCTTGTTCATAAGGATAAAAATATTACTTTGCTTCCTATGACTCCTGAGTCCATTTTGAAAGATGATATTAATAGAGCTAATAAAGCAAAACAGGAGAAAATAAGAGTGAAAATCATATTGTGGCAAAAGAATTTGAGCAACATATGAAGCCTAATAGTAAACCATCTAGTGTTGTTTCGAAATTAAATTGAAAAGTGCATGTTTACTTGCCACTAAATCTGATATTGATGAGCTAGATTTTAGCAAATCTGTTTGCTATGCTTTTGTTTGCAAAGAGGCATTATTTTCATTCGAGGGCGTGCCTTCCTCTTTGCCCCCTTGTCACTAACATTTTGCGGGGAGTTCGGCGTCTTTCCACAAGGCGTGCCACAGGATTACCACCTATTCGAGGATTGAGCATCAAATTGACTTAATTCGGTGCATCATTACCCAACCGTGCACCATACCGTACCAATCCGAGAGGAGCGAAGGAGATTATCGTCAAGTATAGGAGCTGCTCGACAAAGGTTATATCTGCGAATCCCTTAGTCCTTGTGCTGTTCCTATTATTCTAGTGCCAAAAAGGATGGTACATCACGTATGTGTGTTGATTGTAGAGGCATTAATAATATTACTATTCGTTATCGTCACCCTATTCCTAGGCTAGATGATATGCTTGATGAATTTAGTGGTTCTACAATATTCTCCAAAGTTGATTTGCGTAGTGGATACCATCAAATTCGTATGAAATTGGGAGATGAATGGAAAACAGCATTTAAAACTAAGTTTGGATTATATGAGTGGTTAGTCATGCCTTTTGGGTTAACTAATGCACCTAGTACTTTCATGAGATTAATGAGCGAAGTTTTATGTGCTTTCATTGGACGATTTGTGGTAGTCTATTTTGATGATATCTGATTTATAGCAAATCTTTGGAACAACATTTGGAACATTTCGTGCTGTTTTTAATGCTCTACGTGATGCACGTTTGTTTGGTAACCTTGGGAAGTGCACCTTCGCACCGACCGAGTATCTTTTCTTGGCGATGTTGTTACTCCACAGGAATTGAAGTTGATAAAGCCAAGATTGAAGCTATTGAGAGTTGGCGCAGCCCAAAGCGGTCACACAAGTGAGGAGTTTCCTTGGCCTCGCTGGTTTCTATAGGCGTTTTGTGAGAGATTTCAGCACCATTGCTGCACCTCTCAATGAGCTTACAAAGAAGGATGTGCCTTTTGTTTGGGGTACCGCATACGGGAAGAAGCCTTCACGGTATTGAAAGATAAGTTGACACATGCTCCTTTAGTCCAACTTCCTGATTTTAATAAGACTTTTGAGCTTGAATGTGATGCTAGTGGAATTGGATTAGGAGGTGTGTTATTACAAGATGGCAAACCTGTTGCATACTTTTACGAAAAATTGAGTGGGCCTAGTCTGAATTACTCTACTTATGATAAAGAATTACATGCTCTTGTTAGGACTTTAGAAACATGGCAACATTATTTATGGCCCAAAGAATTTGTTATACATTCGATCATGAATCTTTGAAACATATTAAAAGTCAAGCTAAACTGAATCGTAGACATGCTAAATGGGTTGAATTCATTGAGACTTTCCCTTATGTCATTAAACACAAGAAGGGTAAAGAAAATGTTATTCTTGATGCATTGTCTAAATCGCTATACTATGTTTCACAACTTGACTTCAAAATATTTGGTTTGGAGACCATCAAAGATCAATATGTGCATGATGCTGATTTTAAAGATGTATTGCAGAATTGTAAAGAAGGAAGAACATGGAACAAGTTTGTCGTTAATGATGGATTTGTGTTCCGTGCTAACAAGCTATGCATTCCAGCTAGCTCCGTTCGTCTTTTGTTGTTGTAGGAGGCGCATGGAGGAGGACTAATGGGAAGAAGACGGAGGACGTACTTGCTACACATTTCTTTTGGCCAAAGATGAGACGGGATGTTGAGCGTTTTATTGCTCGCTGCACTACATGTCAAAAAGCTAAGTCACGACTCAATCCTCATGGTTTATATATGCCTTTGCCTGTACCTAGTGTTCCTTGGGAGGATATATCTATGGACTTTGTTTTAGGTTTACCTAGAACAAAGAAGGGGAGGGATAGCATATTTGTTGTCGTGGATAGATTCTCAAAAATGGCACACTTTATACCATGTCATAAAAGCGATGATCTTTGTCAATGTTGCTGATTTGTTCTTTCGTGAAATTATTCGCTTGCATGGTGTGCCAAATACTATTGTTTCAGATCGTGATACTAAATTTCTTAGCCACTTTTGGAGATGTTTATGGGCTAAGTTGGGGACTAAACTGCTTTTTAGTACTACTTGTCACCCCCAAACTGATGGACAAACTGAAGTAGTCAATAGAACATTGTCTACTATGCTTAGGGCTGTTCTAAAGAATAATAAGAAAATGTGGGAGGAATGCTTGCCTCATATTGAATTTGCTTATAATCGTTCATTGCATTCTACTACTAAGATGTGCCCTTTTGAAGTTGTGTATGGTTTCCTACCTCGTGCACCTATTGATTTGTTGCCTCTTCCATCTTGGAGAAGGTTAATTTTGATGCTAAAGAACGTGCTGAATTGTTTTTAAAAATGCATGAGTTAACTAAGGAAAACATTGAGCGTATGAATGCTAAATATAAACTTCTGGAGATAAGGGTAGAAAACATGTTGTGTTTGCACGGAGATCTTGTTTGGTTACATTTGCGTAAGGATAGATTTCTGATTTGCGCAAATCAAAGCTAATGCCACGTGCTGCTGGTCTGATAGAGGCGGGGTGTCCCGATCTTTCGATGAGATGATAACTATCGATTTGGTGGAGACGACTTTGACGATCCGACTACAAACATGCCTGACGTTGCGCCTTAGCAATCGCTAAACCAACTCCGAGAGGTTATTGACCACGCCGGAGCACAATCAACCTGACCACGAAGGTCTATTCCTGCAAGCAATCGAAGAACAAACAAGAATATGATAAAAGCAATCTGAATATTGCGAGTATGTATGAAGTATTGATAAAGGTGGGGATCCGTAAGCGGTCTTGGTCAGTCGTTGGACACAAAGCGAAGTACGAAGTTGCAATAGCTAACTTTTAACTAAACAAATCCCAAGGGAAAAGCTACTAGATGGATCTACTTATATAGGAGCAAGGGGTGGCGGCCAAGGAGGTGGGAGGACGTCCCAAGGCAGCCTAAAACTAACCCTAGGTCGTACAAGGCTCATGGGCCCAAGTGGAGGTGACGTAACACCTTTGGACTTGTAGTTTGACTCGGATTCTGCTGCAGCGTCAGATTGTTTCGTCCACAACTCAACGCTCCGGACAGATTTTAAGGTGATTCCAATTGTGCTGGAAAGAGCATGAAATCTACTTTCCAACAAAAACAGAATCACCCAATTCGGAGTCCGTATGAAAAAGTTGTTGGCGTTTTGAGTCAGGTATGTCTGTGCAGTCCGAATCTGAGTCCAAAACGTGAGAGACTTGGACTCTATCTTCTCTTGGGCCAAAAGTGACGTGAGAGAACTTTAAATCTACCCTCAAATGACGGTAAAGAGATAACCTGACCATGTGGTTGTTTGTGTTGTCCCAACTCTCGTGATGGTGAAGATGTGTCCATCGTGCAAGAACTTCTATCTCCGAAACCTGTCATGATTAGTAGAAACAAGAAACAAAATTCCAGAATAATGTTCCTATGAACTACTAGGATGTGGTTGTAAAGTGCTCACAGTAAAGCAAATATCAATATCTTACAAGTTCTTACCATGCGGCAGGTGGTGACAAGCAACCAGCGGTGTCAAGTAACTCTGAAGATTGTGTAAAGCGATTGCCAGGGGAACGTACGTATACACGGTGTAGAAATATGTGGAGCTGGGTTGGCTATATATGGTAGCAAAAAATTTAGCAATAATCAATTGAAAGATGCAATGTTGAATAAACGCTCAACGACGGTACTGTGCTGGTCCTAGGCTAGACCGGACTAGAGACGCGAGCCTAGAACACTAATGAGGTCACGGCGTAGCACAACTAGCATCAATGAAGGATACTAAGTAGCTCTTGACAGCAAGATAGAAGTGAAGATCACAACGGTAGTGAAGATAATGATGAAAAACAACTACCAAGCAGGATATACAACAACTCTCTCTCCAACTTTCCTCTTGAAAAGTTTGAGCCAATTTTATGATAAATTATTTCAAAGAATGCTACTAACTCAAGCTTTCCAATGTGAAAAGAATCACTCAATTCCGAGTTGATATGAGGAGTCAAAGAATTCTAAAACTGGCCTGAAATATTGGAACAAGCTGTGTTCACGAACTTCGGAGGGCAAAAAGACCTATTTAGAAGCCGATTTTGAGGTGTCAAATATTGAACTAGCTTCTGCAACTATTTAGATGCGGCTCGTCGCTAGCTTCAATTTGAGTACTCACGGAGCCAAAACGGACTTCGTATGAGGAAGATACACCTGTTTTACTGAACAGTACACAAAACAGATTCCAATCCGAATTCAGGTACGAGATTGATTCTAGATAGATCCGATTTTTTTTTTCTCTTTTTTTTCTCACACTTTTTTTTCTTTTTCTTCTCTCTCTTTTCTTTTTTTTCTTTCCTTTTTCTCTCTTTTTTCTCTCTCTTTTTTCTCCCTCTTTCCAAGACAAACTAGATAAGATACAGATTGGATCAGGCGAAGATGTGAATGACCTCAACTATGATTATGACAATGAACAGCACGTAGCACGTGGTGGAAATTAATAGATGGGATGGTGGACAACGGAAGGGATAATGATGCAGCGGCGGCGTGACTAATGTGAACAGAACTCGAAACTCTAAAGGAACTAGACACTAAGACCAGCAACTGACACGACGATGCAACCGATAATTCAACTATGCAAGCAATGAATAGAAAATTGCAAAGGCTCAGACTGGCTTGGATAAAGGATGAACAGATCTAACTTTTTTTATGGCTTTTTCATGGACTGTAGGTATGAATGATGATGCGATCTAAACTATGAAAAGCTGTAAAATCTCACCGAGCAACCTGAAAACTGATACCACTTGATAGAGGCGGGGTGTCCCGATCTTTCGATGAGATGATAACTATCGATTTGGTGGAGACGACTTTGACGATCCGACTACAAGCGTGCCGACGTTGCGCCTTAGCAATCGCTAAACCAACTCCGAGAGGTTATTGACCACGCCGGAGCACAATCAACGACCACGAAGGTCTATTCCTGCAAGCAATCGAAGAACAAACAAGAATATGATAAAAGCAATCTGAATATTGCGAGTATGTATGAAGTATTGATAAAGGTGGGGATCCGTAAGCGGTCTTGGTGCAGTCGTTGGACACAAGCGAAGTACGAAGTTGCAATGGCTAACTTTAACTAAACAAATCCCAAGGAAAAGCTACTAGATGGATCTACTTATATAGGAGCAAGGGGTGGCGGCCAAGGAGGTGGGAGGACGTCCCAAGGCAGCCTAAAACTAACCCTAGGTCGTACAAGGCTCATGGGCCCAAGTGGAGGTGACGTAACACCTTTGGACTTGTAGTTTGACTTGGATTCTGCCGCAGCGTCAGATTGTTTCGTCCACAACTCAACGCTCCGGACTGATTTTAAGGTGATTCCAATTGTGCTGGAAAGAGCATGAAATCTACTTTCCAAGAAAAAAAGAATCACCCAATTCGGAGTCCGTATGAAAAAGTTGTTGGCGTTTTGAGTCAGGTATGTCTGTGCAGTCCGAATCTGAGTCCAAAACGTGAGAGACTTGGACTCTATCTTCTCTTGGGCCAAAAGTGACGTGAGAGAACTTTTTGAACAGCAAATAAACATCTCTTTCTTCCTTATCTTCATATGTGGATTGTACAAATGTCCCATACACCTGTAATTAGACAAAACACAAAAGTGTGTGAAGTATTTTTGTTCTGGATAACATAAATAGATTATTGAATAGTTTGCACTAGAAATCACCTGACAAATATGCATGTATGCAATATTTTTGGTCATATCCAAGGTAGTCATGTCCTCATCATGGTCCCTTTAAGGTGTTGGAGAAAGTAAATGATAATGCATATAAACTTGAGCTGCCTGCAGATTTTGGGGTTAGTCCCACTTTTAACATTGCAGATTTGAAGCCATATTTGGGTGATGAAGATGAACTTCCATCGAGGACGACTTCATTTCAAGAAGGGGAAGATGATGAGGACATCAATACCATTGTTACACCCACAGCCCTGCTGCTATACATCTTGGACCAATTACTAGAGCTCACAAGACGCCAACTAAATTACCGGTACTTTCGTTTCTTGGTAATGATTCTAATGTTCATGAGAATATGATGCTGCCTAAATTGGATACATTTGTTTTGCTTACAAATGAAGGGCCTAGTTTGGAAAAGGATGAACATTGGAGCAAGAACAAGCATGGAGATGATGGCATGCGCAAGGGGGACAAGAATGGAGTTACAAGTGATGATTTCAGGACTTTGAAGCCACCATAATGAGTACATGAAGCCTTGGACGAAATATACAAGATGCCACTTCATAAATTTCGTCCAGAGGCTATTCTAGGTGCTGCGTCACCTTATTATTGGGCCAGGCCCATGTAATTTTGAAATACATTAGTATAAGCTATTTTTAGAGTCCGTATGTGTGGGGAAAAAAGAGATAGGGTTAGTTTCGGACCCCTCCACCAAGGGCCACGAAATTCACCCCCTCTTTCTCCATATATACAGCCCTTAGGGCACCGTTTAGACTTTGGGTTTTGTTTAGATCAAAAGTTCGCCATAGCTGCAACTTGGCGTGCCGTTTGTGTTCAAGCGACCGGACAAAGGCGTCACAGAACCCCACCTTGATCAATAAAGCTTTCATCTTATATTCGCAATATCCAGATTGCAATCTCAGTTTCTTGCTTGTTCTTCGTTTGCTCGCAGGAAATAGACCCTCGTGGTCAGGTTGATCGTGCTCCGGCGTGGTCAATAACCTCTCGGGGTTGGTTTAGCGATTGCTAAGGCGCGACGTCCTCGCACGCTCGTAGTCGGATCGTCAAAGTCGACTTCCACCAAAGCGAAATCCACCATCTCATCGAAAGACGGGACACCTTTGCCTCTATCACCATACCGTACCAATCCAGAGGAGACGAAGGAGAATATGCGTCAAGTACAAGAACTTCTCGACAAAGGTTATATACGCGAATCCCTTAGTCCTTGTGCTGTTCCTATTATTCTAGTGCCGAAAAAGGATGGTACATCGCGTATGTGTGTTGATTGTAGAGGCATTAATAATATTACTATTCGGTATCGTCATCCTATTCCTAGGCTAGATGATATGCTTGATGAATTGAGTGGCTCTACAATATTCTCCAAAGTTGATTTGCGTAGTGGATACCATCAAATTCGTATGAAATTGGGGGATGAATGGAATAAAACTAAGTTTGGATTATATGAGTGGTTAGTCATGCCTTTTGGGTTAACTAATGCACCTAGTACTTTCATGAGATTAATGAACGAAGTTTTACGTGCTTTCATTGGACGATTTGTGGTAGTTTACTTTGATGACATATTGATTTATAACAGATCTTTGGAGGAGCATTTGGAACATTTACGTGCTGTTTTTATTGCTCTACGTGATGCACGTTTGTTTGGTAACCTTGGGAAGTGCACCTTTTGCACCGACCGAGTGTCTTTTCTTGGCTATGTTGTTACTCCACAGGAATTGAAGTTGATAAAGCCAAGATTGAAGCTATTGAGAGTTGGCGCAGCCCAAAGCGGTCACACAAGTGAGGAGTTTTCTTGGCCTCGCTGGATTCTATAGGCGTTTTGTGAGAGATTTCAGCACCATTGCTGCACCTCTCAATGAGCTTACAAAGAAGGATGTGCCTTTTGTTTGGGGTACCGCATACGGGAAGAAGCCTTCACGGTGTTGAAAGATAAGTTGACACATGCTCCTTTACTCCAACTTCCTGATTTTAATAAGACTTTTGAGCTTGAATGTGATGCTAGTGGAATTGGATTAGGAGGTGTGTTATTACAAGATGGCAAACCTGTTGCATACTTTTACGAAAAATTGAGTGGGCCTAGTCTGAACTATTCTACTTATGATAAAGAATTATATGCTCTTGTTAGGACTTTAGAGACATGGCAACATTATTTATGGCCCAAAGAATTTGTTATACATTCGATCATGAATCTTTGAAACATATTAAAAGTCAAGCTAAACTGAATCGTAGACATGCTAAATGGGTTGAATTCATTGAGACTTTCCCTTATGTCATTAAACACAAGAAGGGTAAAGAAAATGTTATTGCTAATGCATTGTCTCGTCGCTATACTATGCTTTCACAACTTGACTTCAAAATATTTGGTTTGGAGACCATCAAAGATCAATATGTGCATGATGCTGATTTTAAAGATGTATTGCAGAATTGTAATGAAGGAAGAACATGGAACAAGTTTGTCGTTAATAATGGATTTGTGTTCCGTGCTAACAAGCTATGCATTCCAGCTAGCTCCGTTCGTCTTTTGTTGTTGCAGGAGGCGCATGGAGGAGGACTAATGGGACACTTTGGTGTGAAGAATAATAAGAAAATGTGGGAGGAATGCTTGCCTCATATTGAATTTGCTTATAATCGTTCATTGCATTCTACTACTAAGATGTGCCCTTTTGAAATTGTGTATGGTTTCCTACCTCGTGCACCTATTGATTTGTTGCCTCTTCCATCTTCGGAGAAGGTTAATTTTGATGCTAAAGAACGTGCTGAATTGATTTTAAAAATGCATGAGTTAACTAAGGAAAACATTGAGCGTATGAATGCTAAATATAAACTTGCTAGAGATAAGGGTAGAAAACATGTTGTGTTTGCACAGGAGATCTTGTTTGGTTACATTTGCGTGAGGATAGATTTCTGATTTGCGCAAATCAAAGCTAATGCCACGTCTTGATGGTCCTTTTAAGGTGTTAGAGAAAATAAATGATAATGCATATAAACTTGAGCTACTGCAGATTTTGGGGTTAGTCCACTTTTAACATTGCAGATTTGAAGCCTTGTTTGGGTGAGGAAGATGAGCTTCCGTCGAGGGCGACTTCATTTCAAGAAGGGAGGATGATGAGGACATCAATACCATTGTTACACCCACAGCCCCTCTTGTTACATATACGGGACCAATTACTAGAGCTCGCAAGACGCCAATTAAATTACCGGTACTTTCGTTTCTTGGTAATGATTCTAATGTTCATGAGAATATGATCTTGCCTAAATTGGATACATTTGTTTTGCTTACAAATGAAGGGCCTAGCTTGGAGAAGGATGAACATTGGAGCAAGAACACGCATGGAGTTGATGGCATGCTAAGGATCAAGAACGGAGTTACAAGTGATGATTTCAGGACTTTGAAGCCACCATAAGGAGTGCATGAAGCCTTGGACGAAATATACAAGATACCACTTCATAATATTCGTCCATAGGCTATTCTAGGTGTTGTGTCACCTTATTATTGGGCCAGGCCCATGTAATTTCGAAATACTTAGGTATAGGCTATTTTTAGAGTCCGTATA
This sequence comes from Aegilops speltoides, assembly GCA_021437245.1. Taxonomy (NCBI): domain Eukaryota; kingdom Viridiplantae; phylum Streptophyta; class Magnoliopsida; order Poales; family Poaceae; genus Aegilops; species Aegilops speltoides. The sequence continues at coordinate 37,086 of JAHHZJ010001298.1, forward strand.
TGTGGGGAAACAAGAGTTAGGGTTGGTTTCGGACCCCACCCTCAAGGGCCACGAAATTCCCTCCTTTTCCCCCATATATACAACCCTTAGGGCGTCGGTTAGACTTTGGGTTTTGTTTAGATTAAAAGTTCGTCATAGCTGCAACTTCGCGTACTTCATTTGTGTTCAACGACCAGACAAAGGCGTCTCAGAACCCCACCTTGACCAATAAAGCTTTCCTCTTATATTCGCAATATCCAGATTGCAATCTTAGTTTCTTGCTTGTTCTTCGTTTGCCTGCAGGAAACAGACCTTCGTGGTCAGGTTGATCATGCTCCGGCGTGGTCAATAACCTCTCGGAGTTGGTTTAGCGATTGCTAAGGCGCGACGTGCTCGCACGTTCGTAGTCGGATCGTCAAAGTCGACTTCATCCAAAACGATAGCCACCATCTCATCGAAAGACGGGACACCTTTGCCTCTATCATTAACTATCCCGTATATGACAAGGAATTGTATGCTTTAGTGCGTGTTCTACATGTTTGGGAACATTATCTTAGACCTCATGAGTTTGTCATCCATACCGATCATGAAACGCTTAAGTACTTAAAAGGTCAAACTAAATTGAACAAGCGTCATGCCAAATGGAGTGAATTTATTGAATCTTTTCCGTATGTGATCAAGTACATTAAGGGCAAGGAAAATGTAGTTGCCGATGTGCTTTCACGCATATGCACGCTCGTCACCTAACTTGAGTTAAATGTTATAGGCTTTGAGCACATAAAGGATTTGTATGCTAGTGATCCATCTTTTGCACCTCATTATGCTAAATGTTTGACGCATACATCTTGGGAACAATATTACCTCAAAGATGGTTATCTTATAAGAGCTAACAAACTTTGCATACCCGAGTCTTCTCTTCGTTTGCTACTTTTGCAAGAGGCTCATGGAGGTGGACTCATGGGACATTTTGGACGCGACAAGACCTTCGCCATGCTCTCCAAGAACTACTTTTGGCCCAAGATGTTTCGAGACGTGATGTAGGGTGGAACCCTAATTCGTCGATCTTTCACGTTTGGAGGGGATCCTACAGAGGAAACACGAAGAACGCGCGGAAGCACAAAGGGAAACACGGGGAAAACGAGAGAGAATCACTCAACCAACAAGGAATCGATCACACAAGTGCTAGATCAACATACACACATGAGATCCACAAGATACATAGTCAACTAGGGTAAGGTTACAAAGGAACCGTTCATCTCCCGGAGGATGGTGGCACAAAATTGATTGCAATCGTTAGCTTGACTCAAAAATGTTGAAGAAGATTCGCAAATTCGCATATGCAACAAGTAGACCAAGCAAGTAGTGGTACACGGAAACACACACACAAATAGATAAATGGGATTGTGCAAACCAAAAGTGAGCCAAAATGTGGAATCCACGAAAATGCTCTTGTTGCACAATACTAGAGAGACGCTAGCACGATTGCACAAAAGGCGGATAGGGAGCTTGTGCACAACCTACTAGGCAAAAATGCAACGATCTCTATCCCAAGTATGCTATATGTATGGTATTTGGGTGCAATGATCCAAGATGATCTTATATGACAATCTTAATGTTGTATGATGCTACGCTTGTTGCTTATAAGCTCTTTGCTTATCTTTCCTCTTTGCTTAAAAGCTTGAGTGGCTCTTTCTCTCTTGAGCTCTTTTCTTATGCAAACTTCACGAACCAAGATAGCAATTGTGTATGCGATGACAACTTTGTGACACACAAGTTGATTCCGAGATATGCACCACGATTGTATGTATGATATGGTGTATGCAACTAATGTGCACAAGTCACGTTGCCGGCAATACTCAAAGGCTAGTCTCGATGGGTAAGCAATGCAAAAGATGGTATATGATGGTTATGAATGCAATTGCAAGGTATGACAAAGATGTCGTCGAAGTTACCGTCCGTAGCGAAGATGAGTAGCCGACCAAAATGAGCGTTTGTTGTTGATGTCACACCGCGCCTAAATAGCCGAAACACAAGAGGACACGGAAATCTCACTCAAATTGTCGAACTCAAATTCGAATGGTAGTACAGAGGTTGTGTCTTGGGGTTTGGCAAGTGGAAGTGGTGGTGGATGGGGTGGGGAGGAGTTATGTATGTGTGGATGGAGGTGGTGGTGGATGGTGGATTGCAGAACTGCAGTTTCGGCAGAGGAAGCCGGATGATCCGGGCCAGGAGCTGGATGATCCGGGCACGTCCGGATGATCCGGGACTTGGTCCGGATGATCCGAGCAGGTCAACCACGCACGGGAACTGCTCGGGAGAACACGAAAATGGGGTGAAATTTGACGATTTTGGGGATTTTGGGTGGATTTCGAGGGGGAGAAGGTGGGGAAACACAAGATCCACGAGTTACACACCGAATCCACGGATCAAAATCAACAAAACATCAGCAAAACTAACAAATCACAAAAAAATTAGGGGGGTATTTTGTGGGGATTTTCTTAGGACGAAAACAACAAAATCAAGCTAGAAATCACGGGGTAGGGGCTCCAAAAACGTGATCAACGTGGCTCATGATACCATATGATGTAGGGTGGAACCCTAATTCGTCGATCTTTCATGTTTGGAGGGGATCCTACGGAGGAAACACGAAGAACGCGCGGAAGCACAAAGGGAAACACGGGGAAAACGAGAGAGAATCACTCAACCAACAAGGAATCGATCACACAAGTGCTAGATCAACATACACACATGAGATCCACAAGATACAAAGTCAACTAGGGTAAGGATACAAAGGAACCGTTCATCTCCCGGAGGAGGCCTTGAATCCACGAGGGGATCTTCCCGTAAAGGGGTTTTGTATCCGAGAGGATCTTCTCCGAAGAGGCCGCGGTCTCTCACGAGGAGGAGATCCTATAGATGAGCGAGGCTCTATCTCAAAAACGAGGTAAATCAACACTAAGTTTCAAAGTGAGGAGATGGGGTCCTATATATAGAGTTGGGGGGCGAAGGGGTACATGGGCTCAGCCCAACACGCGTGCACAGGTGCTGGCCGGATGATCCGGACGAGGGTCTGGATGATCCGGGCTGGTCCGGATGATCCGGGTGGAAGCCCGGATGAGCCGGGGGGTCGGCTGGTGGTCGCGCAGGGCCGGATGTCCGGCTGGAGGTCCGAACGTCCGGGCAGGGTCCGGATGATCCGGCTTCAGGACGGAGCTTCTGTTGCCTTCGGTCGAATTAGCCGGATCGTCCGAACCTGGCTCCGGATCGTCCGGGCTCTGTCCGGATCGTCCGGGCCGCCGTCCGGATCGTCCGGCCACCCTGGTCCTTGATGCTTTTTCCTCTCCGTCTTCTCGCATGTCTTCCGCCTCCGGTTCTCCTTGCTTCCTAGCCTCTTCATGGTCGACTCCTTGGTACCTGAATATGCATAGCATTTCCGTTTGAGGTAGTAACCATGTCTCGTGTGAATAGAAAGGGAGTTGTGAGAGGAGTGATGTCACCTCGGTTTCGAGAGCTCTTGCACGTGCTCGAGTCATGGGTCCTTGTGGGGTTGGATGTGTTGATGTAGAGTCCATGGGGATGATGGAAGGATGCTCCGCATCAAGACGTCTCACGCTTCACCACCCGATGCTCAACATGCCGCAAAGCTAAGTCAAAAGCTCAATCTCATGGTCTTTACATGCCTCTTCCTATTCCTTATCAACCTTGGGAAGACATTAGCATGGACTTTGTACTTGGTTTGCCTAGAACTCAAAATGGAAAGGATTCCGTGTTTGTTGTTTTGGATAGATTTTCTAAAATGGCACATTTCATTCCTTGCAACAAGGTAGACGATGCTTCACATATTGCAAATCTCTTTTGTAGGGAAATCTTGCGCCTCCATGGAGTACCAAAGACAATCGTCTTCGACCGCGACGTCAAGTTCCTGAGTTACTTTTGGAAGACTGATGAGGATATCAATACCATTGTTACACCCACAGCCCCTGCTGCTATACATACTGGACCAATTACTAGAGCTCGCGCACGCCAACTAAATTACCAGGTACTTTCGTTTCTTGGTAATGATTCTAATGTTCATGAGAATATGATGCTGCCTAAATTGGATACATTTGTTTTGCTTACAAATGAAGGGCCTAGCTTGGAGAAGGATGAATATTGGAGCAAGAACAGGCATGGAGATGATGGCATGCGCAAGGGGGACAAGAATGGATTTACAAGTGATGATTTCAGGACTTTGAAGCCACCATAATGAGTGCATGAAGCCTTGGACGAAATATACAGGATGCCACTTCACAAATTTCGTCCAGAGTCTATTCTAGGTGCTGCGTCACCTTATTATTGGGCCAGGCCCATGTAATTTCGAAATACATTAGTATAGGCTATTTTTAGAGTCCGTATGTGTGGGGAAACAAGAGATAGGGTTAGCTTCGGACCCCTCCACCAAGGGCCACGAAATTCACCCCTCTTCCTCCATATATACAGCCCTTAGGCACCGTTTAGACTTTGGGATTTGTTTAGTTAAAAGTTAGCCATTGCAACCGTGTGCCGTTTGTGTCCAACGACCAGACCAAGACCGCTTACGGATCCCCACCTTTATCCATACTTCATACATACCGCAATATTCAGATTGCTTTTATCATATTCTTGCTTGTTCTTCGATTGCTTGCAGGAATAGACCTTCGTGGTCGAGTTGATTGTGCTCGGCGTGGTCAATAACCTCTCGGAGTTGGTTTAGCGATTGCTAAGGCGCAATGTCGTGCACGTTTGTAGTCGGATCGTCAAAGTCGTCTCCACCAAATCGATAGTTATCATCTCATCGAAGATCGGGACACCCGCCTCTATCAAGTGGTATCAGATTCCGGGTTGCTCGGTGAGATTTTACAGTTTTTCGTAGTTTAGATCGAGTCATCTTCATAGCTATAGTCCACGAAAAAGCCAAAAAAAAATTAGGGTTAGTTCATCCTATCCGAACCAATCGAGCCTTTGCATAATCTTTTACGTATTTGCATTGTTGAATTTGCGGTTGCATCGTCGTGTCTAGTTCTTTGGTCTTAGAGTCTAGTCTTTTAGAGTTTGAGTTGTGGTCATAAGTTGTCACGCCGCCGCCGCACCATTATCATCGCCCGCCATCTACCACCACCGCTTATCCGCCACCGCTTGAATCCGTATCCATATACCACCACCGCTGCCATATATCACCACCGCGCCATCGACCACCATATATCCACCACCAATCTGAGTCCCTTGCATATTAGGTTTGTTTTCGGGATCCATCTAATTTCCGATTCGTGTTTCCTTGTCTGAGTAGGTTTCGGATTCCAGCAATCTTTTGCCGTCCGTAGAAGAGTCCGGAAACCACCCTCCGTTTAGGCCCAAAATTTTCCAAAAACGCACGGGACAAAAAATTTTCTGGCTATCCTATTTTTAGGTGTTTCTAAGCGTATTGAGACAGTCGCCGTTATAGAAAGTTTTTTTTGACCCGTTTCCAGTTTTTGGGTCGAGCGATCGAAAAAAAAATTGGTCGAAAAAATTTCGTGCCCATCCTATCGGTTTGACACAGGAAGAGTTTTGAGACACTCGCCATTATAGTGATTTTCGCAAAAAAAAAGCAGCGGAAAAAAAAAAAGAAAAAAAAATTTTTGAGTGTGCTCCTCCTTGTTTACGTGCAGCGCCGTTATTTTGTTAGTGTTCTAGGCTCGCGTCTCTAGCACGGTCTAGCCTAGGACCAACCTGATCTCGTCGTTGGCGTTTATTCAACTTTGCATCTCTGAATTGATTATTCTTGACCTTTTTGCTACCATATTATAAGCCTTCCCAGCTCCACATACATCTCGTCGTGCGTTTGATTCTCCCCGTAATCGCTATAGCCAAGCTTTGAGAGTTTTGACTACAACGGTTGCCGATCACCGCCGCTACGGGTAAGAACTGGTAAGAATTTGAGATTTGCTTGACGGATTTGTGATTATCCACCACACCACCACCACCACTTCCTAGTAGTCTGTAGGATCATATTCTTGTGTGTTTCTATTGCTGCTAACCATGGCAGGATCACAAGCCGATTGAGACTGATTGGGAGAACTGACGAACAAACAGCTACATGATAAGTTTCAGCAAATGATGATTGGACAGGTGCAAGGCGTGCTAAACAGATTTGACGAGGCCATGGAGAAGATAGATGGCATTGAGAAGGCGTTTGAAACAAAGATTGATAGCAAGTTTAATGAATTGCTCGCGTTTTCCACAACCACGCCGGCTGCACCTATCGCACCTCTGCAGCGACAACAACTTCGCCCCTTCCGAATCAGTATGGACGAGCTCGGCGTGTTCCTATTGAGCGAGGACAAAATTCTGGTGCCGCTGCCTCTGCTGTTGGTGCTTCTTTGGCTCCCTCTCTGCTGCTTTGGTGGTACCGAGGAGGATGATGAGTATGTGGGCGATTATGAGGATGAGGTTGATCAACATCGAACTACGTGCAACCACCAGCACCACAACCACCAGGTCGTCCACATGCAAATAATGGCAATATTAGGGCTCCCCCTCAGTGCGAGATCATGACCATCTCCCTAAACTGAAATTGAATATTCCACCATTTGAGGGTAGATATGTTCTGATATATATCTTACTTGGGAGTTAGAAACTGAACAACGATTTACATGTTTACAATATCACGAGGAGAGCGTGTTCTGCTGCTGTTTGTGCTTTCACTAGCTTTGCATGTGTTTGGTGGTCGAACATTGTAGATTATATCCTGTTCCAGCTACTTGGGCTGCTTTGAAAACTGCTATGCGTACTCGTTGGGTTCCACCATATTATCAACGTGAATTACTTCAAAAATTGCAGCGCTTAAGACAAGGAAAAACTCTGTAGAAGAATATTATCGGGAATTACAAACTGGCTTGATTAGATGTGGTATTGTTGAGGAGAATGAAGCTATGCTTGCACGTTTTACGGGTGGATTAAATAGAGATTCAGACCATTCTAGACTATAAGGATTATAATAATATCACTCGTTTATTCCATCTTGCTTGTAAAGCTGAATGTGAAGTCAGGATCGGCGGGCATTGGCGCGCACTAACTTTTCTCGCAGGTCGACCTTCATCATGGACACCACGTGCATCATCTACTTCCTTTGCACCATCACCTCCTTGGTGCCACCTCCAACCGTGATACAAGAAAGCGAGCACAACCACCACTATCGCCAAGAGCACACTGCCGGGCCTGCCAGAGCTCTTCTTCTTCCATGGCGTCAGCAGGGCACACAAGTGATATTATTTGTCGTCGTTGTAAGGGAAGAGGACATTTTTGAGAGAATGCAAATCTCAGCGTGTAATGATTGCTACTGAGGATGGTGGGTATGAGTCCGCTAGTGACTATGATGAGGAGACTTTGGCTCTTATTACACATGAGGAACACGGTGGAGATGATTACGATCATGAGACACAATACATGGCTCTGAAGATCTTGACGGTATGAATGTTTAGTTGCTCAATGTGTTTTGAGTGTGCAGGTTACACAAGGTGAGCAAAATCAGAGGCATAATTTGTTCCATACAAAGGGAGTTGTGAAGGAGCGTTCTATTAGCGTCATCATAGATGGAGGAGCTGCAACAACTTGGCTAGCATGGAGATGGTGGAGAAGTTATCTCTCACCACAAGACCACATCCACATCCTTACTACATCCAATGGTTCAACAACAGCGGCAAGGTTAAGGTAACACGTCTTGTTCGTGTGCATTTTAGTATCTCTACATATGCTGATTATGTTGATTGTGATGTGGTACCTATGCAAGCATGTTCCTTGTTACTTGGTAGACCATGGCAATTTGATAAAAATTCTGTACACCATGGTAGAAACAATCAGTATACTCTTGTTCATAAGGATAAAAATATTACTTTGCTTCCTATGACTCTGAGTCCATTTTGAAAGATGATATTAATAGAGCTAATAAAGCAAAACAGGAGAAAATAAGAGTGAAAATCAGATTGTGGCAAAAGAATTTGAGCAACACATGAAGCCTAATAATAAACCATCTCTGTTGCTTACGAAATTAAATTGAAAAGTGCATGTTTACTTGCCACCAAATCTGATATTGATGAGCTAGATTTTAGCAAATCTATTTGGTATGCTTTTGTGTGCAAAGAGGCATTATTTTCATTCGAGGGCGTGCCTTCCTCTTTGCCCCTCGCTGTCACTAACATTTTGCGGGAGTTCTTCGGCGTCTTTCCACAAGGCGTGCACCGGATTACCACCTATTCGAGGGTTTGAGCATCAAATTAACTTAATTCGGTGCATCATTACCCAACCGTGCACCATACCGTACCAATCCGGAGGAGGCGAAGGAGATTATCGTCAAGCACAGGAGCTGCTCGACAAAGGTTATATCTGCGAATCCATTAGTCCTTGTGCTGTTCCTATTATTCTAGTGCCGAAAAAGGATGGTATGTCACGTATGTGTGTTGATTGTAGAGGCATCAATAATATTACTATTCGTTATCGTCACCCTATTCCTAGGCTAGATGATATGCTTGATGAAATGAGTGGCTCTACGATATTCTCCAAAGTTGATTTGCGTAGTGGATACCATCAAATTCGTATGAAATTGGGAGATGAATGGAAAACAGCATTTAAAACTAAGTTTGGATTATATGAGTGGTTAGTCATGCCTTTTGGGTTAACTAATGCACCTAGTACTTTCATGAGATTAACGAACGAAGTTTTACGTGCTTTCATTGGACGATTTGTGGTAGTCTATTTTGATGATATCTTGATTTATAGCAAATCTTTGGAAGAACATTTGGAACATTTACGTGCTGTTTTTAATGCTCTCGTGATGCACGTTTGTTTGGTAACCTTGGGAAGTGCACCTTTTGCACCGACCGAGTATCTTTTCTTGGCTATGTTGTTACTCCACAGGAATTGAAGTTGATAAAGCCAAGATTGAAGCTATTGAGAGTTGGCGCAGCCCAAAGCGGTCACACAAGTGAGGAGTTTCCTTGGCCTCGCTGGTTTCTATAGGTTTTGTGAGAGATTTCAGCACCATTGCTGCACCTCTCAACGAGCTTACAAAGAAGGATGTACCTTTTGTTTGGGGTACCGCATGGGAAGAAGCCTTCACGGTATTGAAAGCTAAGTTGACACATGCTCCTTTACTCCAACTTCCTGATTTTAATAAGACTTTTGAGCTTGAATGTGATGCTAGTGGAATTGGATTAGGAGGTGTGTTATTACAAGATGGCAAACCTGTTGCATACTTTTACGAAAAATTGAGTGGGCCTAGTCTGAATTACTCTACTTATGATAAAGAATTATATGCTCTTGTTAGGACTTTAGAAACATGGCAACATTATTTATGGCCCAAAGAATTTGTTATACATTCGATCATGAATCTTTGAAACATATTAAAAGTCAAGCTAAACTGAATCATAGACATGCTAAATGGGTTGAATTCATTGAGACTTTCCTTATGTCATTAAACACAAGAAGGGTAAAGAAAATGTTATTCTTGATGCATTGTCTCGTCGCTATACTATGCTTTCACAACTTGACTTCAAAATATTTGGTTTGGAGACCATCAAAGATCAATATGTGCATGATGCTGATTTTAAAGATGTATTGCAGAATTGTAAAGAAGGAAGAACATGGAACAAGTTTGTAAATCGTTAATGATGGATTTGTGTTCGTGCTAACAAGCTATGCATTCCAGCTAGCTCCGTTAGTCTTTTGTTGTTGTAGGAGGCGCATGGAGGAGGACTAATGGGAAGAAGGCGGAGGGCGTACTTGCTACACATTTCTTTTGGCCAAAGATGAGGCGGGATGTTGAGCGTTTTATTGCTCGCTGCACTACATGTCAAAAAGCTAAGTCACGACTCAATCCTCATGGTTTATATATGCCTTTGCCTGTACCTAGTGTTCCTTGGGAGGATATATCTATGGACTTTGTTTTAGGTTTACCTAGAACAAAGAAGGGAGGATAGCATATTTGTTGTCGTGGATAGATTCTCAAAATGGCACACTTTATACCATGTCATAAAAGCGATGATCTTTGTCAATGTTGCTGATTTGTTCTTTCGTGAAATTATTCGTTTGCATGGTGTGCCAAATACTATTGTTTCAGATCGTGATACTAAATTTCTTAGCACTTTTGGAGATGTTTATGGGCTAAGTTGGGGACTAAACTACTTTTTAGTACTACTTGTCACCCCCAAACTGATGGACAAACTGAAGTAGTCAATAGAACATTGTCTACTATGCTTAGGGCTGTTCTAAAGAAAAATAACAAAATGTGGGAGGAATGCTTGCCTCATATTGAATTTGCTTATAATGGTTCATTGCATTCTACTACTAAGATGTGCCCTTTTGAAGTTGTGTATGGTTTCCTACCTCGTGCACCTATTGATTTGTTGCCTCTTCCATCTTCGGAGAAGGTTAATTTTGATGCTAAAGAACGTGCTGAATTGATTTTAAAAATGCATGAGTTAACTAAGGAAAACATTGAGCGTATGAATGCTAAATATAAATTTGCTGGAGATAAGGGTAGAAAACATGTTGTGTTTGCACCTCGAGATCTTGTTTGGTTACATTTGCGTGAGGATAGATTTCTGATTTGCGCAAATCAAAGCTAATGCCACGTCTGCTGGTCCCTTTAAGGTGTTGGAGAAAGTAAATGATAATGCATATAAACTTGAGCTGCTGCAGATTTTGGGGTTAGTCCACTTTTAACATTGCAGATTTGAAGCCATATTTGGGTGAGGAAGATGAACTTCCGTCGAGGGCGACTTCATTTCAAGAAGGGAGGATGATGAGGACATCAATAAGATTGTTACACCCACAGCCCCTGCTGCTATACATCTTGGACCAATTACTAGAGCTCAGACGCCAACTAAATTACCGGTACTTTCGTTTCTTGGTAATGATTCTAATGTTCATGAGAATATGATGCTGCCTAAATTGGATACATTTGTTTTGCTTACAAATGAAGGGCCTAGCTTGGAGAAGGATGAATATTGGAGCAAGAACAAGCATGGAGATGATGGCATGCGCAAGGGGGACAAGAATGGATTTACAAGTGATGATTTCAGGACTTTGAAGCCACCATAATGACGCATTGAAGCCTTGGACGAAATATACAAGATGCCACTTCATAAATTTCGTCCAGAGGCTATTCTAGGTGCTGCGTCACCTTATTATTGGGCCAGGCCCATGTAATTTCGAAATACATTAGTATAGGCTATTTTTAGAGTCCGTATGTGTGGGGAAACAAGAGATAGGATTAGCTTCGGACCCCTCCACCAAGGGCCACGAAATTCACCCCTCTTCCTCCATATATACAGCCCTTAGGCACCGTTTAGAGTTTGGGATTTGTTTAGTTAAAAGTTAGCCATTGCAACTTCGTGTACTTCGTTTGTGTCCAACGACCAGACCAAGACCGCTTACGGATCCCCACCTTTATCAATACTTCATACATACTCGCAATATTCAGATTGCTTTTATCATATTCTTGCTTGTTCTTCGATTGCTTGCGAGGAATAGACCTTCGTGGTCGAGTTGATTGTGCTCGGCGTGGTCAATAACCTCTCGGAGTTGGTTTAGCGATTGCTAAGGCGCAACGTCGTGCACGTTTGTAGTCGGATCGTCAAAGTCGTCTCCACCAAATCGATAGTTATCATCTCATCGAAAGATCGGGACACCCCGCCTCTATCAAAGACCCTATGCGCCAAGCTCGGAATCAAGCTCTTCTTCTCATCCGCATACCATCCTCAAACCGACGGCCAAACGGAGGTGACGAACCGAACGCTCTCCACTCTACTTCGCGTGTTGATCAAGAAGAACATCATGGAGTGGGAGGCGTGTCTACCCATCGCCGAGTACGCCTACAACCGCGCAAGACATTCGACGACCGGCAAGTCCCCCTTCGAGGTCGTCTAGGGCTTCAATCCATTGTCCCCATTGGACATTCTACCTCTACCTCTACAAGAGCGCACCAACCTCGACGCAAGTGCCCGTGCAAGCTACATCAAGAAGATGCATGAAAAGACAAGACACACCATCGAGCGCCACATACAACGACTCACTACCAAGCTCAACATCAACAAGCAACCCATGATCTTCAACATAGGCGATCTCGTGTGGCTACACCTTCGCAAGGAACGCTTCCCCAACGAACGCAAGTCCAAACTTCTACCTCGAGCCGTTGGACCCTTCAAGGTGTTAGCACGCTACAACAACAAAGCCTACAAGCTCGACCTACCAAGCGACAAGTACAACGTGAGCGACACCTTCAACGTCAAAGACCTCTCGCCTTTCCATGGTGATGAAGATCTAGATCCGAGGTCGGATCCTTTCGAAGGGAGGGGATATGATGCGGAGCATCCTTCCATCATCCCCATGGACTCTACATCAACACATCCAACCCCACAAGGACCCATGACTCGAGCACGTGCAAGAGCTCTTGAAACCGAGGTGACCTCACTCCTCTCACAACTCCCTTCCGATTCACACGAGACATGGTTACTACCTCAAACGGAAATGCTATGCATACTCAGGTACCAAGGAGCCGACCATGAAGAGGCTAGGAAGCAAGGAGAACCGGAAGCGGAAGACATGCGAGAAGACAGAGAGGAAAAAGCATCAAGGACCAGGGTGGCCGGACGATCCGGACGGCGGCTGATGAGGACATGACTACCTTGGATAAGACCAAAAATATTGCATACATGCATATTTGTCAGGTGATTTCTAGTGCAAACTATTCAATAATATATTTATATTATCCAGAACAAAAATACTTCACATACTTTTGTGTTTTGTCTAATTGCAGGTGTATGGGACATTTGTAAAATCCACATATGAAGATAAGGGAAAAGGAGAAGTTTAGGTGCTGTTCGGAAAGTCTTCTCACGTCACTTTTGGGCCAAGAGAAGATAGAGTCCAAGTCTCTCACGCTCTGGATTCAGATTCGGACTGCACAGATATACCTGACTCAAAACGCTAACAACTTTCTCATACGGACTCCGAATTGGGTGATTCTTTTTTTGTTGGAAAGTAGATTTCATGCTCTTTCCATCACAATAGGAATCACCTTAAAATCCGTCCGGAGCGTTGAGTTATGGACGAAACAATCTGACGCTGCACCAGAATCCGAGTCAAACTACAAATCCAAAGGTGTTACGTCACCACCACTTGGGCCCATTGGCCTTGTACGACCTAGGGTTAGTTTTAGGCTGCCTTGGGACATCCTCCCACCTCCTTGGCCGCCACCCCTTGCTCCTATATAAGTAGATCCATCTAATAGCTTTTCGCTTGGGATTTGTTTAGTTAAAAGTTAGCCATTGCAACTTCGTGTACTTCGTTTGTGTCCAACGACCAGACCAAGACCGCTTACGGATCCCCACCTTTATCAATACTTCATACATACTCGCAATATTCAGATTGCTTTTATCATATTCTTGCTTGTTCTTGATTGCTTGCAGGAATAGACCTTCGTGGTCGAGTTGATTGTGCTCGGCGTGGTCAATAACCTCTCGGAGTTGGTTTAGCGATTGCTAAGGCGCAACGTCGTGCACGTTTGTAGTCGGATCGTCAAAGTCGTCTCCACCAAATCGATAGTTATCATCTCATCGAAGATCGGGACACCCGCCTCTATCAAAGACCCTATCGCCAAGCTCGGAATCAAGCTCTTCTTCTCATCCGCATACCATCCTCAAACCGGCGGCCAAGCGGAGGTGACGAACCGAACGCTCTCCACTCTACTTGGCGTGTTGATCAAGAAGAACATCATGGAGTGGGAGGCGTGTCTACCCATCGCCGAGTACGCCTACAACCGCGCAAGACATTCGACGACCGGCAAGTCCCCCTTCGAGGTCGTCTAGGGCTTCAATCCATTGTCCCCATTGGACATTCTACCTCTACCTCTACAAGAGCGCACCAACCTCGGCGCAAGTGCCGTGCAAGCTACATCAAGAAGATGCATGAAAAGACAAGACACACCATCGGCGCCACATACAACGACTCACTACCAAGCTCAACATCAACAAGCAACCCATGATCTTCAACATAGGCGATCTCGTGTGGCTACACCTTCGCAAGGAACGCTTCCCCAACGAGCGCAAGTCCAAACTTCTACCTCGAGCCGTTGGACCCTTCAAGGTGTTAGCGCTACAACAACAAAGCCTACAAGCTCGACCTACCAAGCGACAAGTACAACGTGAGCGACACCTTCAACGTCAAAGACCTCTCGCCTTTCCATGGTGATGAAGATCTAGATCCGAGGTCGGATCCTTTCGAAGGGAGGGGATATGATGCGGAGCATCCTTCCATCATCCCCATGGACTCTACATCAACACATCCAACCCCACAAGGACCCATGACTCGAGCACGTGCAAGAGCTCTTGAAACCGAGGTGACCTCACTCCTCTCACAACTCCCTTCCGATTCACACGAGACATGGTTACTACCTCAAACGGAAATGCTATGCATACTCAGGTACCAAGGAGCCGACCATGAAGAGGCTAGGAAGCAAGGAGAACCGGAAGCGGAAGACATGCGAGAAGATAGAGAGGAAAAAGCATCAAGGACCAGGGTGGCCGGACGATCCGGACGGCGGCTGATGAGGACATGACTACCTTGGATAAGACCAAAAATATTGCATACATGCATATTTGTCAGGTGATTTCTAGTGCAAACTATTCAATAATATATTTATATTATCCAGAACAAAAATACTTCACATACTTTTGTGTTTTGTCTAATTGCAGGTGTATGGGACATTTGTAAAATCCACATATGAAGATAAGGGAAAAGGAGAAGTTTAGGTGCTGTTCGGAAAGTCTTCTCACGTCACTTTTGGGCCAAGAGAAGATAGAGTCCAAGTCTCTCACGCTCTGGATTCAGATTCGGACTGCACAGATATACCTGACTCAAAACGCTAACAACTTTCTCATACGGACTCCGAATTGGGTGATTCTTTTTTTGTTGGAAAGTAGATTTCATGCTCTTTCCATCACAATAGGAATCACCTTAAAATCCGTCCGGAGCGTTGAGTTATGGACGAAACAATCTGACGCTGCACCAGAATCCGAGTCAAACTACAAATCCAAAGGTGTTACGTCACCACCACTTGGGCCCATTGGCCTTGTACGACCTAGGGTTAGTTTTAGGCTGCCTTGGGACATCCTCCCACCTCCTTGGCCGCCACCCTTGCTCCTATATAAGTAGATCCATCTAATAGCTTTTCCTTGGGATTTGTTTAGTTAAAGTTAGCCATTGCAACCGTGTGCCGTTTGTGTCCAACGACCAGACCAAGACCGCTTACGGATCCCCACCTTTATCAATACTTCATACATACCGCAATATTCAGATTGCTTTTATCATATTCTTGCTTGTTCTTGATTGCTTGCAGGAATAGACCTTCGTGGTCGAGTTGATTGTGCTCGGCGTGGTCAATAACCTCTCGGAGTTGGTTTAGCGATTGCTAAGGCGCAACGTCGTGCACGTTTGTAGTCGGATCGTCAAAGTCGTCTCCACCAAATCGATAGTTATCATCTCATCGAAAGATCGGGACACCCCGCCTCTATCAAGTGGTATCAGATTCCTAGGTTGCTCGGTGAGATTTTACAGTTTTTCGTAGTTTAGGTCGAGTCTGTCTTCATACCTATAGTCCACGAAAAAGCCACAAAAAAAAAGTTAGATCTGTTCATCCTTTATCCAAGCCAGTCTGAGCCTTTGCAATTTTCTATTCATTGCTTGCATAGTTGAATTATCGGTTGCATCATCGTGTCAGTTGCTGGTCTTAGTGTCTAGTTCCTTTAGAGTTTCGAGTTCTGTTCACATTAGTCACGCCGCCGCTGCATCATTATCCCTTCCGCTGTCCACCATCCCATCTATTAATTTCCACCACGTGCTACGCGCTGTTCATTGTCATAATCATAGTTGAGGTCATTCACATCTTCGCCTGATCCAATCTGCATCTTATCTAGTTTGTCTTGGAAAGAGGGAGAAAAAAAGAGAGAACAAAAGAGAGAAAAAAGGAAAGAAAAAGAAAGAAAAAGAGAGAGAAGAAAAAGAAAAAAAAAGCGTGAGAAAAAAAAGAGAATAAAAAAAACGGATCTATCTAGAATCAATCTCGTACCTAAATTCGGATTGGAATCTGTTTTGCGCACTGTTCAGTAAAACAGGTGTATCTTCCTCACACGAAGTCCGTTTTGGCCCCGTGAGTACTCAAATTGAAGCTAGCAACGAGACGCATCTAAATAGTTGCAGAAGCTAGTTCATTATTTGACACCTCAAAATCGGCTTCTAAATAGGTCTTTTTGCCCTCTGAAGTTCGTGAACACAGCTTGTTCCAATTTTTCAGGCCAGTTTTAGAATTCTTTGAATCCTCATATCAACTCGGAATTGAGTGATTCTTTTTGCATTGAAAAGCTTGAGTTAGTGGCATTCTTTGAAAGAATTTATCAGAAAATTGGCTCAAACTTTTCAAGAGGAAAGTTGGAGAGAGAGTTGTTGTATGTCCTGCTTGGTAGTTGTTTTTCATCATTATCTTCACTACCGTTGTGATCTTCACTTATATCTTGCTGTCAAGACCTACTTAGTATCCTTCATTGATGCTAGTTGTGCTACGCCGTGACCTCATTAGTGTTCTAGGCTCGCGTCTCTAGTTCGGTCTAGCCTAGGACCAGCCGATCTACCGTCGTTGAGCGTTTATTCAACATTGCATCTCTGAATTGATTATTGCTAATCTTTTGCAACCATATATAGCCAACCCAGCTCCACATATTTCTACACCGTATATCGTACATTCCCCGGCAATCGCTTTACACAATCTTGAGTTATTTGACATCGCTGGTTGCTGTCACCACCGCCGCATGGTAAGAACTTGTAAGATATTGATATTTGCTTTCTTGTGAGCACTTTACAACCACATTCTAGTAGTTCATAGGAACATTATTCGGAATTTTGTTTCTTGTTTCTACTAATCATGACAGAGTTAGGAGATAGAAGTTCTTGGACGACGGACACATCTTCACCATCACGAGAGTTGGGACAACACACATAACCACATGGTCAGGTTATCTCTTTACCGTCATTTGAGGGTAGATTTAATCCTGCTATTTATCTAGCTTGGGAGTTTGAAGTAGAACAAGTTTTTAGTAACCATGACTTTTCTGAACTTGAGCGAGTACGAGCTGCCACTAGAGCATTTACTGGTTTTGCTCTAGTTTGGTGGAGTGAATATTGTCGGTTACACCCTTATTATGTACCTAATACTTGGGATGATTTAAAACATGTCATGAGAGATAGATTCGTCGATGTTTATTATACTCGTGGCATGATTAAAAAAATGGAACATTTAAAACAAGGTAGTGACACCGTAACAAAATATTATGATGATTTACAAACTACCTTGTTGCACTCATTTTTAGAAGAAAGTGAAGAAGATTTTATGGATAGATTTTGGGGAGGATTAAACCATAATATTCAGGAGATACTAATTCATGAAGAGTGTTATCCTATGGACCATTTGTTTCGTCTTGCTTGCAAAGCTGAACAGGAAATAAAACGATGTGTTGCCCACAAGGAGAACAAGCGCACGGTGCACATTCCAACTGTTGATACAGATGTTTATTCAACTACTAGGCGTACTATGACAACCACATCCGTTGTTGCGAGGACTACATCATCTCCACCATGTGACACATCACCATCGAGAGTGCCTGCATCATCTGAGTTGACTATAAGATGATGAGGACATGACTACCTTGGATAAGACCAAAAATATTGCATACATGCATATTTGTCAGGTGATTTCTAGTGCAAACTATTCAATAATATATTTATGTTATCTAGAACAAAAATACTTCACATACTTTTGTGTTTTGTCTAATTGCAGGTGTATGGGACATTTGTAAAATCCACATATGAAGATAAGGGAAAAGGAGAAGTTTAGGTGCTGTTCGGAAAGTCTTCTCACGTCACCTTTGGACCAAGAGAAGATAGAGTCCAAGTCTCTCACGTTCTGGATTCAGATTCGGACTGCACAGACATACCTGACTCAAAACGCCAACAACTTTTTCATACGGACTCCGAATTGGGTGATTCTTTTTTTGTTGGAAAGTAGATTTCATGCTCTTTCCATCACAATAGGAATCACCTTAAAATCCGTCCGGAGCGTTGAGTTATGGACGAAACAATCTGACGCTGCACCAGAATCCGAGTCAAACTACAAATCCAAAGGTGTTACGTCACCACCACTTGGGCCCATTGGCCTTGTACGACCTAGGGTTAGTTTTAGGCTGCCTTGGGACGTCCTCCCACCTCCTTGGCCGCCACCCTTGCTCCTATATAAGTAGATCCATCTAATAGCTTTTCGCAGGATTTGTTTAGTTAAAGTTAGCCATTGCAACCGTGTACTTCGTTTGTGTCCAACGACCAGACCAAGACCGCTTACGGATCCCCACCTTTATCAATACTTCATACATACCGCAATATTCAGATTGCTTTTATCATATTCTTGCTTGTTCTTGATTGCTTGCGAGGAATAGACCTTCGTGGTCGAGTTGATTGTGCTCGGCGTGGTCAATAACCTCTCGGAGTTGGTTTAGCGATTGCTAAGGCGCAACGTCGTGCACGTTTGTAGTCAGATCGTCAAAGTCGTCTCCACCAAATCGATAGTTATCATCTCATCGAAAGATTGGGACACCCCGCCTCTATCAGCGGCCCGGACGATCCGGACATAGCCCGGACAATCCGGACCCCGGTCCGGACGATCCGGCTAATTCGACCGAAAGGCAACGAAGCTCATACGAAGCGGATCATCCGGACCCCGTCCCGGATCATCCGGACCCTGCCCGGATGTCCGGAACTCCAGCCGGACATCCGGCCCGGCGCGACCACCAGCCGACCCTCCGGCTCATCCGGGCTTCCACCCGGATCATCCGGACCCGCCCGGATCATCCGGACCCTCGTCCGGATCATCCGGCCAGCGCCTGTGTCTTGTAGCGTGTTGGCTGAGCCCATGTACCCCTTCGCCCCCCAACTCTATATATAGGACCCCATCACCTCACTTTGAGACTTAGCGTTGATTTAGCTCGTTTTTGAGATAGAGCCTCGCTCATCTATCGGATCTCCTCCTCGTGAGAGACGCGGCCTCTTCGGAGAAGATCCTCTCGGATACAAGACCCTTTACGGAAGATCCCTCGTGGATTCAAGGCCTCCTCCGGAGATGAAGCGGTTCCTTTGTATCCTTACCCTAGTTGACTATGTATCTTGTGGATCTCATGTGTGTATGTTGATCTAGCACTTGTGTGATCGATTCCTTGTTGGTTGAGTGATTCTCTCTCGTTTTCCCCGTGTTTGCCTTTGTGCTTCCGCGTGTTCTTCGTGTTCCCTCCGTAGGATCCCCTCCAAACGTGAAAGATCGACGAATTAGGGTTCCACCCTACATCAGCATTCCTGGCATCGGTCAATATATATGTGAAACGATATCTCCTCTTGATAGAGGCGGAGGTGTCCCGTCTTTCGATGAGATGGTGGATTTCGCTTTGGTGGAAGTCGACTTTGACGATCCGACTACGAGCGTGCGAGGACGTCGCGCCTTAGCAATCGCTAAACCAACTCCGAGAGGTTATTGACCACGCCGAACACGATCAACGACCACGAGGTCTATTTCCTGCGAGCAAATGAAGAACAAGCAAGCTGAGATTGCAATCTGGATATTGCGAATATAAGATGAAAGCTTTATTGATCAAGGTGGGGTTACTGTGGCGCCTTTGTGCAGTCGTTGAACACAAACGGCATCATGAAGTTGCAGCTATGGCGAACTTTTGATCTAAACAAAACCCAAAGTCTAAGCGGTGCCCTAAGGGCTGTATATATGGAGGAAGAGGGGAGAATTTCGTGGCCCTTGGTGGAGGGGTCGAAACTAACCCTATCTCTTGTTTCCCCACACATACGGACTCTAAAATAGCCTATACTAATGTATTTCGAAATTACATGGGCCTGGCCCAATAATAAGGTGACGAGCACCTAGAATAGCCTCTGGACGAAATTTATGAAGTGGCATCTTGTATATTTCGTCCAAGGCTTCATGCACTCATTATGGTGGCTTCAAAGTCCTGAAATCATCACTTGTAACTCTATTCTTGTCCCCCTTAGCATGCCATCATCTCCATGCTTGTTCTTGCTCCAATGTTCATCCTTCTCCAAGCTAGGCCCTTCATTTGTAAGCAAAACAAATGTATCCAATTTAAGCGACATCATATTCTCATGAACATTAGAATCATTACCAAGAAGCGAAAGTACACAGTAATTTAGTTGGCGTCTTGTGAGCTCTAGTAATTGGTCCGGTATGTATAGCAGTGAGGGGCTGTGGGTGTAACAATGGTATTGATGTCCTCATCATCCTCCCTTCTTGAAATGAAGTCGTCCTCGACGGAAGTTCATCTTCCTCACCAAATATGGCTTCAAATCTGCAATGTTAAAAGTGGGACTAACCCCAAAATCTGCGAGCAGCTCAAGTTTATATGCATTATCATTTACTTTCTCCAACACCTTAAAGGGACCAGCAGCACGTGGCATTAGCTTTGATTTGCGCAAATCAGAAATCTATCCTTACATAAATGTAACAAAACAAGATCTCGGTGCAAACACAACATGTTTTCTACCCTTATCTCCAGCAAGTTTATATTTAGCATTCATCGCTGAATGTTTTCCTTAGTTAACTCATGCATTTTAAAATCAATTCAGCACGTTCTTTAGCATCAAAATTAACCTTCTCCGAAGATGGAAGAGGCGACAAATCAATAGGTGCACGAGGTAGGAAACCATACACAACTTCAAAAGGGCACATCTTAGTAGTAGAATGCAATGAGCGATTATAAGCAAATTCAATATGAGGCAAGCAATCCTCCCACATTTTCTTATTTTTCTTTAGAACAGCCCTAAGCATAGTAGACAATGTTCTATTGACTACTTCAGTTTATCCATCGGTTTGGGGGTGACAAGTAGTACTAAAAAGCAGTTTAGTCCCCAACTTAGCCCATAAACATCTCCAAAAGTGGCTAAGAAATTTAGTATCACGATCTGAAACAATAGTATTTGGCACACCATGCAAGCGAATAATTTCACGAAAGAACAAATCAGCAACATTGAATGACATCATCGCTTTTATGACATGGTATAAAGTGTGCCATTTTGAGAATCTATCCACGACAACAAATATGCTATCCTCCTTCTTTGTTCTAGGTAAACCTAAAACAAAGTCCATAGATATATCCTCCCAAGGAACACTAGAGTGCAGGCAAAGGCATATATAAACCATGAGGATTGAGTCGTGACTTAGCTTTTTGACATGTAGTGCAGCGAGCAATAAAAGCGCTCAACATCCGTCTCATCTTTGGCCAAAAGAAATGTGTAGCAAGTCGTCCTCCGTCTTCTTCACGCCAAAGTGTCCCATTAGTCCTCCTCCATCGCCTCCTGCAACAACAAAAGACGAGCGGAGCTAGCTGGAATGCATAGCTTGTTAGCACGGAACACAAACCCATCATTAACGACAAACTTGTTCCATGTTCTTCCTTCTTTACAATTCTGCAATACATCTTTAAAATCAGCATCATGTACATATTGATCTTTGATGGTCTCCAAACCAAATATTTTGAAGTCAAGTTGTGAAAGCATAGTATAGCGATGAGACAATGCATCGCAATAACATTTTCTTTACCCTTCTTGTGTTTAATGACATAAGGAAAGTCTCAATGAATTCAACCCATTTAGCATGTCTACGATTCAGTTTAGCTTGACTTTTAATATGTTTCAAAGATTCATGATCAGAATGTATAACAAATTCTTTGGGCCATAAATAATGTTGCCATGTTTCTAAAGTCCGAACAAGAGCATATAATTCTTTATCATAAGTAGAGTAATTCAGACAAGGCCCACTCAATTTTTCAGAAAAGTATGCAACAGGTTTGCCATCTTGTAATAACACACCTCCTAATCCAATTCCACTAGCATCACATTCAAGCTCAAAAGTCTTATTAAAATCAGGAAGTTGGAGTAAAGGGCATGTGTCAACTTAGCTTTCAATACCGTGAAGGCTTCTTCTGTGCGGTACCCCAAACAAAAGGCACATCCTTCTTTGTAAGCTCGTTGAGAGGTGCAGCAATGGTGCTGAAATCTCTCACAAAGCGCCTATAGAAACCAGCGAGGCCAAGGAAACTCCTCACTTGTGTGACCGTTTTGGGCTGCGGCCAACTCTCAATAGCTTCAATCTTGGCTTTATCAACTTCAATTCCTGTGGAGTAATAACATAGCCAAGAAAAGATACTCGGTCGGTGCAAAAGGTGCACTTCCCAAGGTTACCAAACAAACGTGCATCACGTAGAGCATTAAAAACAACACGTAAAAGTTCCAAATGTTCTTCCAAAGATTTGCTATAAATCAGTATATCATCAAAATAGACTATGATAGAGGCAAAGGTGTCCGTCTTTCGATGAGATGGTGGATTTCGCTTTGGTGGAAGTCGACTTTGACGATCCGACTACGGCGTGCGAGGGCGTCGCATATTAGCAATCGCTAAACCAACTCCGAGAGGTTATTGACCACGCGAGAACACGATCAACGACCACGAGGTCTATTTCCTGCGAGCAAACGAAGAACAAGCAAGAAACTGAGATTGCAATCTGGATATTGCGAATATAAGATGAAAGCTTTATTGATCAAGGTGGGGTTACGTGGCGCCTTTATGCAGTCGTTGAACACAAGCGGCACGCGAAGTTGCAGCTATGGCGAACTTTTGATCTAAACAAAACCCAAGTCTAAGCGGTGCCCTAAGGGCTGTATATATGGAGGAAGAGGGGTGAATTTCGTGGCCCTTGGTGGAGGGTCGAAACTAACCCTATCTCTTGTTTCCCCCACATACGGACTCTAAAATAGCCTATACTAATGTATTTCGAAATTACATGGGCCTGGCCCAATAATAAGGTGACGTGAGCACCTAGAATAGCCTATGGACGAATATTATGAAGTGGCATCTTGTATATTTCGTCCAAGGCTTCATGCACTCCTTATGGTGGCTTCAAAGTCCTGAAATCATCACTTGTAACTCCGTTCTTGATCCCCTTGTGCATGCCATCAACTCCATGTGTGTTCTTGCTCCAATGTTCATCCTTTTCCAAGCTAGGCCCTTCATTTGTAAGCAAAACAAATGTATCCAATTTAGGCGACATCATATTCTCATGAACATTAGAATCATTACCAAGAAAGCGAAAGTACACTGGTAATTTAGTTGGCGTCTTGAGCTCTAGTAATTGGTCCAAGTATGTATAGCAGCGGGGCTGTGGGTGTAACAATGGTATTGATGTCCTCATCATCCTCCCTTCTTGAAATGAAGTCGTCCTCGACGGCAGCTCATCTTCCTCACCCAAATATGGCTTCAAATCTGCAATGTTAAAAGTGGGACTAACCCCAAAATCTGCGAGGCAGCTCAAGTTTATATGCATTATCATTTACTTTCTCCAACACCTTAAAGGGACCAGCAGCACGTGGCATTAGCTTTGATTTGCGCAAAACAGAAATCTATCCTTACGCAAATGTAACCAAACAAGATCTCGGTGCAAACACAACATGTTTTCTACCCTTATCTCCGGCAAGTTTATATTTAGCATTCATCGCTCAATGTTTTCCTTAGTTAACTCATGCATTTTTAAAATCAATTCAGCACGTTCTTTAGCATCAAAATTAACCTTCTCCGAAGATGGAAGAAGCGACAAATCAATTGGTGCGAGGTAGGAAACCATACACAACTTCAAAGGGCACATCTTAGTAGTAGAATGCAATGAGCGATTATAAGCAAATTCAATATGAGGCAAGCATTCCTCCCACATTTTCTTATTTTTCTTTAGAACAGCCCTAAGCATAGTAGACAATGTTCTATTGACTACTTCAGTTTGTCCATCGGTTTGGGGGTGACAAGTAGTACTAAAAAGCAGTTTAGTCCCCAACTTAGCCCATAAACATCTCCAAAAGTGGCTAAGAAATTTAGTATCACGATCTGAAACAATAGTATTTGGTACACCATGCAAGCGAATAATTTCACGAAAGAACAAATCAGCAACATTAATGACATCATCGCTTTTATGACATGGTATAAAGTGTGCCATTTTAGAGAATCTATCCACGACAACAAATATGCTATCCCTCCCTTCTTTGTTCTAGGTAAACCTAAAACAAAGTCCATAGATATATCCTCCCAAGGAACACTAGAGTACAGAGCAAAGGCATATATAAACCATGAAGATTTAGTCGTGACTTAGCTTTTTGACATGTAGTGCAGTGAGCAATAAAAGCGCTCAACATCCGTCTCATCTTTGGCCAAAAGAAATGTGTAGCAAGTCGTCCTCCGTCTTCTTCACGCCAAAGTGTCCCATTAATCCTCCTCCATCGCCTCCTGCAACAACAAAAAGACGAGCGGAGCTAGCTGGAATGCATAGCTTGTTGTACGGAACACAAATCCATCATTAACGACAAACTTGTTCCATGTTCTTCCTTCTTTACAATTCTGCAATACATCTTTAAAATCAGCATCATGCACATATTGATCTTTGATGGTCTCCAAACCAAATATTTTGAAGTCAAGTTGTGAAAGCATAATATAGCGACGAGACAATGCATCAGCAATAACATTTTCTTTACCCTTCTTGTGTTTAATGACATAAGGGAAAGTCTCAATGAATTCAACCCATTTAGCATGTCTACGATTCAGTTTAGCTTGACTTTTAATATGTTTCAAAGATTCATGATCAGAATGTATAACAAATTCTTTGGGCCATAAATAATGTTGCCATGTTTCTAAAGTCCGAACAAGAGCATATAATTCTTTATCATAAGTAGAGTAATTCAGACAAGGCCCACTCAATTTTTCAGAAAAGTATGCAACAGGTTTGCCATCTTGTAATAACACACCTCCTAATCCAATTCCACTAGCATCACATTCAAGCTCAAAAGTCTTATTAAAATCAGGAAGTTGGAGTAAAGGAGCATGTGTCAACTTAGCTTTCAATACCGTGAAGGCTTCTTCCTGTGCGGTACCCCAAACAAAAGGCACATCCTTCTTTGTAAGCTCGTTGAGAGGTGCAGCAATGGTGCTGAAATCTCTCACAAAACGCCTATAGAAACCAGCGAGGCCAAGGAAACTCCTCACTTGTGTGACCGTTTTGGGCTGCGGCCAACTCTCAATAGCTTCAATCTTGGCTTTATCAACTTCAATTCCCTGTGGAGTAACAACATAGCCAAGAAAAGATACTCGGTCGGTGCAAAAGGTGCACTTCCCAAGGTTACCAAACAAACGTGCATCACGTAGAGCATTAAAAACAGCACGTAAAAGTTCCAAATGTTCTTCCAAAGATTTGCTATAAATCAGTATATCATCAAAATAGACTATGATAGAGGCAAAGGTGTCCCGTCTTTCGATGAGATGGTGGATTTCGCTTTGGTGGAAGTCGACTTTGACGATCCGACTACTGACGTGCGAGGCGTCGCATATAGCAATCGCTAAACCAACTCCGAGAGGTTATTGACCACGCGAACACGATCAACGACCACGAGGTCTATTTCCTGCGAGCAAGCGAAGAACAAGCAAGAAACTGAGATTGCAATCTGGATATTGCGAATATAAGATGAAAGCTTTATTGATCAAGGTGGGGTTACTGTGGCGCCTTTGTGCAGTCGTTGAACACAAGCGAAATCTGCGAAGTTGCAGCTATGGCGAACTTTTGATCTAAACAAAACCCAAGTCTAAGCGGTGCCCTAAGGGCTGTATATATGGAGGAAGAGGGGTGAATTTCGTGGCCCTTGGTGGAGGGTCGAAACTAACCCTATCTCTTGTTTCCCCACATACGGACTCTAAAATAGCCTATACTAATGTATTTCGAAATTACATGGGCCTGGCCCAATAATAAGGTGATGACACCTAGAATAGCCTATGGACGAATATTATGAAGTGGCATCTTGTATATTTCGTCCAAGGCTTCATGCACTCCTTATGGTGGCTTCAAAGTCCTGAAATCATCACTTGTAACTCCGTTCTTGATCCCCTTGTGCATGCCATCAACTCCATGTGTGTTCTTGCTCCAATGTTCATCCTTTTCCAAGCTAGGCCCTTCATTTGTAAGCAAAACAAATGTATCCAATTTAAGCGACATCATATTCTCATGAACATTAGAATCATTACCAAGAAACGAAAGTACACAGTAATTTAGTTGGCGTCTTGTGAGCTCTAGTAATTGGTCCGGTATGTATAGCAGCAGGGGCTGTGGGTGTAACAATGGTATTGATGTCCTCATCATCCTCCCTTCTTGAAATGAAGTCGTCCTCGACGGAAGCTCATCTTCCTCACCCAAATATGGCTTCAAATCTGCAATGTTAAAAGTGGGACTAACCCCAAAATCTGCGAGGCAGCTCAAGTTTATATGCATTATCATTTACTTTCTCCAACACCTTAAAGGGACCAGCAGCACGTGGCATTAGCTTTGATTTGCATAAAACAGAAATCTATCCTTACATAAATGTAACCAAACAAGATCTCGGTGCAAACACAACATGTTTTCTACCCTTATCTCCAGCAAGTTTATATTTAGCATTCATCGCTCAATGTTTTCCTTAGTTAACTCATGCATTTTAAAATCAATTCAGCACGTTCTTTAGCATCAAAATTAACCTTCTCCGAAGATGGAAGAAGCGACAAATCAATTGGTGCACGGTAGGAAACCATACACAACTTCAAAAGGGCACATCTTAGTAGTAGAATGCAATGAGCGATTATAAGCAAATTCAATATGAGGCAAGCATTCCTCCCACATTTTCTTATTTTTCTTTAGAACAGCCCTAAGCATAGTAGACAATGTTCTATTGACTACTTCAGTTTATCCATCGGTTTGGGGTGACAAGTAGTACTAAAAGCAGTTTAGTCCCCAACTTAGCCCATAAACATCTCCAAAAGTGGCTAAGAAATTTAGTATCACGATCTGAAACAATAGTATTTGGTACACCATGCAAGCGAATAATTTCACGAAAGAACAAATCAGCAACATTAATGACATCATCGCTTTTATGACATGGTATAAAGTGTGCCATTTTAGAGAATCTATCCACGACAACAAATATGCTATCCTCCCTTCTTTGTTCTAGGTAAACCTAAAACAAAGTCCATAGATATATCCTCCCAAGGAACACTAGAGTACGAGCAAAGGCATATATAAACCATGAAGATTTAGTCGTGACTTAGCTTTTTGACATGTAGTGCAGCGAGCAATAAAAGCGCTCAACATCCGTCTCATCTTTGGCCAAAAGAAATGTGTAGCAAGTCGTCCTCCGTCTTCTTCACGCCAAAGTGTCCCATTAATCCTCCTCCATCGCCTCCTGCAACAACAAAAACGAGCGGAGCTAGCTGGAATGCATAGCTTGTTAGCACGGAACACAAATCCATCATTAACGACAAACTTGTTCCATGTTCTTCCTTCTTTACAATTCTGCAATACATCTTTAAAATCAGCATCATGCACATATTGATCTTTGATGGTCTCCAAACCAAATATTTTGAAGTCAAGTTGTGAAAGCATAATATAGCGACGAGACAATGCATCGGCAATAACATTTTCTTTACCCTTCTTGTGTTTAATGACATAAGGAAAGTCTCAATGAATTCAACCCATTTAGCATGTCTACGATTCAGTTTAGCTTGACTTTTAATATGTTTCAAAGATTCATGATCAGAATGTATAACAAATTCTTTGGGCCATAAATAATGTTGCCATGTTTCTAAAGTCGAACAAGAGCATATAATTCTTTATCATAAGTAGAGTAATTCAGACTAGGCCCATTCAATTTTTGAGAAAAGTATGCAACAGGTTTGCCATCTTGTAATAACACACCTCTAATCCAATTCCACTAGCATCACATTCAAGCTCAAAAGTCTTATTAAAATCAGGAAGTTGGAGTAAAGGGCATGTGTCAACTTAGCTTTCAATACCGTGAAGGCTTCTTCTGTGCGGTACCCCAAACAAAAGGCACATCCTTCTTTGTAAGCTCGTTGAGAGGTGCAGCAATGGTGCTGAAATCTCTCACAAACGCCTATAGAAACCAGCGAGGCCAAAGAAACTCCTCACTTGTGTGACCGTTTTGGGCTGCGGCCAACTCTCAATAGCTTCAATCTTGGCTTTATCAACTTCAATTCCTGTGGAGTAACAACATAGCCAAGAAAAGATACTCGATCGGTGCAAAGGTGCACTTCCCAAGGTTACCAAACAAGCGTGCATCACGTAGAGCATTAAAAACAACACGTAAATGTTCCAAATGTTCTTCCAAAGATTTGCTATAAATCAGTATATCATCAAAATAGACTACCACAAATCGTCCAATGAAAGCACGTAAAACTTCGTTCATTAATCTCATGAAAGTACTAGGTGCATTAGTTAACCCAAAAGGCATGACTAACCACTCATATAATCCAAACTTAGTTTTAAATGCTGTTTTCCATTCATCTCCCAATTTCATACGAATTTGATGGTATCCACTCATAAATCAACTTTGGAGAATATTGTAGAGCCACTCAATTCATCAAGCATATCATCTAGCCTAGGAATAGGGTGGCGATAACGAATAGTAATATTATTAATGCCTCTACAATCAACACACATACGTGGCGTACCATCCTTTTTCGGCACTAGAATAATAGGAACACACAAGGACTAAGGGATTGGCGTATATAACCTTTGTCGAGCAGCTCCTGTACTTGACGCATAATCTCCTTCGTCTCCTCTGGATTGGTGCGGTATGGTGCACGGTTGGGTAATGATGCGGGAATTAAGTCAATTTGATGCTCAATCCCTCGAATAGGTGGTAATCCGGTGGCACGTCTTGTGGAAAGGCGTCGTGAACTCTGCAAAATGTTAGTGATGACGAGGGGCAAAGAGGAAGGCACGTCCTCGAATGAAAATAATGCCTCTTTGCACACAAAAGCATAGCAAATAGATTTGCTAAAATCTAACTCATCAATATCAGATTTGGTGGCAAGTAAACATGCACTTTTCAATTTAATTTGAAGCAACAGTAGATGATTTACTAATAGGCTTCATGTGTTGCTCAAATTCTTTTGCCACAATCTGATTTTCACTCTTATTTGTCTCTGTTTTGCTTTATTAGCTCTATTAATATCATCTTTCAAAATGGACTCGGAGTCATAGGAAGCAAAGTAATATTTTATCCTTATGAACAAGAGTATCTTGATTGTTTCTACCATGGTGTCTGAATTCTTATCAAATTGCCATGGTCTACCAAGTAACAAGGAACATGCTTGCATAGGTACCACATCACAATCAACATAATCAGCATATGTAGAGATACTAAAATGCACACGAGCGATCGTGTTACCTTAACCTTGCGCTGTTGTTGAACCATTGGATGTAGTAAGGATGTGGATGTGGTCTTGTGGTGAGAGATAGCTTCTCCACCATCTCCATGCTAGCCAAGTTGTTGCAGCTCCCTCCATCTATGATAGCTTTGAATAGAGCGTTCCTTCACAACTCCTTTTGTATGGAATAAATTATGCCTCTGATTTTGCTCGACTTGTGTAACCTGCACACTCAAAACACGTTGAGCAACTAAACATTCATACTGTCGGCATCTTGACAGCCATGTATTGTGTCTCATGATCAGAATCATCTCCACCGTGTTCCTCATGTGTAATAAGAGCCAAAGTCTCCTCATCATAGTCACTAGCGGACTCATACCCACCATCCTCGTAGCAATCATCACACGCTGAGATTTGCATTCTCTCATAAAATGTCCTCTTCCCTTACAATGACGACAAATAATATCACTTGTGTGCCTGTTGACGCCATGGAAGAAGAGCTCTGTGCGAGCCAGCGGTGTGCTCTTGGCGAGATAGTGGTGGTTGTGCACCTTTCTTGTATCACGGTTGGAGGTGGCTTTGAAGGAGGTGATGGTGCGGTGGAAGTAGATGATGCGTGGTGTCCATGATGAAGGTCGACCTGCGAGAAAAGTTAGTGCGGCGCCAATGCTGTCGATCCTGCACTTCACGTTCAGCTTTACAAGCAAGATGGAATAAGCGAGTGATATTATTATAATCCTTATAGTCTAGAATGGTCGAATCTCTCTATTTAATCCACCCGAAAAGCGTGCAAGCATAGCTTCATTCTCCTCAACAATACCACATCTAATCAAGCCGGTTTGCAATTCACGATAATATTCTTCTACAGAATTTTTCCTTGTCTTAAGCGCTGCAATTTTGAAGTAATTCACGTTGATAATATGGTGGAACCAGCAGTACGCATAGCAGTTTTCAAAGCAGCCCAAGTAGCTGGAACAGGATATAATCTACAATGTTGGACCACCAAACACATGCAAAGCTAGTGAAGGCACAAACAGCAGCAGGAACACGTCTCTTCTCAGGATATTGTAAACATGTAAATCGTTGTTCAGTTTCTAACTCCCAAGTAAGATATATATCAGGAACATATCTACCCTCAAATGGTGGAATATTCAATTTCAGTTTAGGGAGATGGTCATGATCTCGTACCTGAGGGGGAGCCCTAGCATTGCCAATATTTGCATGTGGACGACCTGGTGGTTGCACGTAGTTCTGATGTTGATCAACCTCATCCTCATAATCGTCCACATACTCATCATCCTCCTCGGTACCACCAGCAGCAGTAGTAGGAGCCAAAGAAGCACCAACAGCAGTGGCAGCGGCACCGAATTTTGTCTGGCTCAATAGGAACCGCTGAGCTCGTCCATCTTGATTCGGAAGAGGCGTAGTTGTTGTCATTCTGAGAGGTGCGATAGGTGCAGCCGGCGGTGGTTGTGGAAAACAGCGAGCAATTCATCAAACTTGCTATCAAGGTTTGTTTCAAGCGTCTTCTCAATGCCATCTATCTTCTCCATGGCCTCGTCAAATCTGTTTACCACGTCTTGCACTGTCCAATCATCATTTCTTTGAAACTTATCATGTAGCTGTTTGTTCATCGAGGTTCTCCCAATCAGTCTCATCGACTTGTGATCCTACCATGGTTAGCGACAAATAGAAACACACAAGAATATGATCCTCTGAGACTAGTAAGAAGTGGTGGTGGTGTATCACAAACCCGTCAAGCAAATCTCAAATTCTTACCGGTTCTTACCCGGCGGCGGTGATCGGCAACCGTTGTAGTCAAAACTCTCAAAGCTTGGCTATAGCGATTACGGGGAGAATCAAGCGCATGGCGTAGATGTATGTGGAGCTGGGAAGGCTTATAATATGGTAGCAAAAAGGTCGACAATAATCAATTCGGAGATGCAAAGTTGAATAAGCGCTCAGCAGCGGTCTTGTGCTGGTCCTAGGCTGAACCGTGCTAGAGGCGAGCCTAGAACACTAACAAAATCCGGCGCTGCGTAAACAAGGAAGGAGCACACTCTGAATTTTTTTTTGCTCTTTTTTTTTTGCGCTTTTTTTTTTTTTGAAAAATCACTATAATGGCGAGTGTCTCAAAACTCTTCCAGTCAAACTGATAGGATGGGCACGAAATTTTTCGACCAATTTTTTTTCCATTGCTGGACCCAAAAGCTGAAACAGGTCAAAAAACTTTCTATAACTTGTTGTCTCAATACGCTTAGAAACACCTAAAAATAGGATAGCGAGAAAATTTTTTGTCCGTGCGTTTTGGAAAATTTTGGGCCTAAGCGGAGGTGGTTTCGGACGGCAAAAGATTGCTGGAATCGAAACCTACTCGGACAAGGAAACACGAATCGGAAATTAGATGGATCCGAAAACAAATCTAATATGCAAGGAACTCGGATTGGTGGTGGATATATGGTGGTGGTATATAGCAGCGGTGGTGGTATATGGCAGCGGTGGTGGTATATGGATACGGATTGAAGCGGTGGCGGATAAGCGGTGGTGGTAGATGGCGAGGCGATGATAGCGGTGCGGCGGCGGCGTGACAACTTATGACCCGAACTTCGAAACTCTAAAGACTAGACTCTAAGACCAGCAACTAGACACGGCGATGCAACCGCAAATTCAACAACGCAAATCTGAGAAAAGATGATGCAAAGGCTCAGATTGGTTCGGATATGATGACCTAACCCTCATTTTTTTTGGCTTTTTAAGTGGACTGTAGGTATGAAGAACAGACTCGATCTAAACTACGAAAAGCGTAAAATCTCACCGAGCAACACGGAAATCGATACCACTTGATAGAGGCGGAGGTGTCCGTCTTTCGATGAGATGGTGGATTTCGCTTTGGTGGAAGTCGACTTTGATGATCCGACTACTGACGTGCGAGGGCGTCGCATATATGTCGCTAAACCAACTCCAGTGGTTATTGACCACGCGAACACGATCAACGACCACGAGGTCTATTTCCTGCGAGCAAGCGAAGAACAAGCAAGAAGCTGAGATTGCAATCTGGATATTGCGAATATAAGATGAAAGCTTTATTGATCAAGGTGGGGTTACTGTGGCGCCTTTATGCAGTCGTTGAACACAAGCGAAATGCTGTGCGAAGTTGCAGCTATGGCAAACTTTTGATCTAAACAAAACCCAAAGTCTAAGCGGTGCCCTAAGGGCTGTATATATGGAGGAAGAGGGAGAATTTCGTGGCCCTTTGTGGAGGGTCGAAACTAACCCTATCTCTTGTTTCCCCACATACGGACTCTAAAATAGCCTATACTAATGTATTTCGATATTACATGGGCTGACCCAATAATAAGGTGACGCAGCACCTAGAATAGCCTCTGGACGAAATTTATGAAGTGGCATCTTGTATATTTCGTCCAAGGCTTCATGCACTCATTATGGTGGCTTCAAAGTCCTGAAATCATCACTTGTAACTCTATTCTTGTCCCCCTTAGCATGCCATCATCTCCATGCTTGTTCTTGCTCCAATGTTCATCCTTCTCCAAGCTAGGCCCTTCATTTGTAAGCAAAACAAATGTATCCAATTTAAGCGACATCATATTCTCATGAACATTAGAATCATTACCAAGAAGCGAAAGTACACAGTAATTTAGTTGGCGTCTTGTGAGCTCTAGTAATTGGTCCAGTATGTATAGCAGTAGGGGCTGTGGGTGTAACAATGGTATTGATGTCCTCATCACCTCTATAGAGGACAAGAAATTTTGGGGCAATTAGGCAAAAAGCGCACGAGAAAATGAAGTACTTTCATGGACTGCCATAGAATGGAGAGATGTTCACTAAAGCGGTCATAATTTTGTCATTGAGATGCGTGTCGGACCCACAAGTACTCAAGCGGCTCGTGGTGGCGCGCAATCCGAAAATACTCCCGCTTGCGCGGGAGGCCGGAGTACCCTCAAATCTGACCTTAAGCGGGACTTATTGGTACTGAAAGTCAACGAACATCATTCGTCGCTGTTTTTCAAACAAGTTTCTGAACCCATTGGCACTTCCTTTTGAAGGAAATTCGAGAGATTGTGTTGCTTATAGACATTATCCCCCTGGTAGGGACAAAGGTACCTTCTGCGGATGCTCTATGATCAAGGCGATCTCATTTGGCGTAAATTGAAGAAAATCCGGTGGCTATATGCCTTATTCTCCTTGTTTTTCGCGGATGGCATCTTTGTAACTCATGCGCTTGAAAGCCAAGAACAAAAGGGCATTCCTGGCATCAGTCAATATATATGTCGAAACGATGTCTCCTCTATAGAGGACAAGAAATTTTGGGTCAATCAGGCAAAAAGCGCACGAGAAAATGAAGTACTTTCAAGGACTGTCATAGAATGGACAAATGTTCACTAAAACGGTCATAATATTGTCATTCGGAGTCCGTGTCGGACCCATAAGTACTCAAACTACTCGCGGCGAGCGCTCGAATCGAAAAAATACTGCCCGCTTACGCCAGGAGGCCTGGAGTACCCTTAAATGCAGCCTTAAGCGGGACTTTTTGTACGAAAGTCAAAGAACATCATTCGTTCTTTTTTTCGGACAAGTTTCTAAACCCATTGGCACTTCCTTTTAAAGGAAATTCGAGAGATTATGTTGCTTATAGACATTAGCTCCTGGTAGGGACAAACGTACCTTCTGCAGATGCTCTATGATCGAGGCGATCTCATTTGGCGTAAATTGAAAAAATCTAAGCGGCGATATGCCTTATTCTCCCGATTTTAAATCGGATGGCATCTTTGTAACTCACGCAGCGTGAATGCCAAGAACAAAAGGGCATTCACGGCATCGGCCAATATATATGTGGAAGCGATATCTCCTCTATAGAGGACAAGAAATTTTAGAGCAATCGAGCAAAAGCGCACGAGAAAATGAAGTACTTTCAAG
The DNA here is from genome assembly GCA_021437245.1 of Aegilops speltoides. NCBI lineage: Eukaryota > Viridiplantae > Streptophyta > Magnoliopsida > Poales > Poaceae > Aegilops > Aegilops speltoides. The sequence continues at coordinate 71,395 of JAHHZJ010001298.1, forward strand.
GGCTGCCATCGAATGGAGAGATGTTCACTAAAACGGTCATATATTTGTCATTCGGAGTCCGTGTGAAACCCACAAGTACTCAAACAGCTCGCGGCGAGCGTGCGAATCCAGAAAATACTCCCCGCTTGCGCCAGGAGGCCTAGAGTACCCTCAAATACGGCCTTAAGCAGGACTTTTTGGCCCTGAAAGTCAAAGAACATCATTTGTCGTTGTTTTTCATTCAAGTTTCTGAACCCATTGGCACTTCCTTTTGAAGGAAATTTGAGAGATTATGTTGCTTATAGACATTAGCCCCCCTGGTAGGGACAAAGGTACCTTTCTGCAGATGCTCTATGATCCGGGCAATCTCATTTGGCCGTAAATTGAAGAGAATCCAGTGGCTATATGCCTTATTCTCCTTGTTTTTGCCGGATGGCATGCTGTAACTCATGCGCGTGAAAGCCAAGAACAAAAGGGCATTTGATGTAGAGTGGAACCCTATAGCGTCGATCTTTCACGTTTGGAGGGGATCCTACGGAGGAAACACGAAGAACACACGGAAGAACGAGGAGAAACACGGGGAAAACGAGAGGGAATCACTCCACCAACAAGGAATCGATCACACAAGTGCTAGATCAACATACACACATGAGATCCACAAGATACATAGTCAACTAGGGTAAGGATACAACGGAACCGTTCATCTCCAAGAGGAGGCCTTGATGTTCTTCCCTAGATAGGGGTCTTGAATCCATGAGGATCTTCTCGAGGAGGTCTGGTCTCAGGAGAAGTAACCAAATGGATGAGCAAAGGCTCTCACACAAATATGAGCTAATCCAATGCTAAGTCTCAAAGTGAGGAGATGGGGTCCTATATATAGAGTTGAGGCGAGAAGGGGTACATGGGCTCAGCCCAACCTGCTGCGCCGCCTTGGTTGGCGGATGATCCGGACGGCGTCCGGATGATCGATGAGGACATCAATACCATTGTTACACCCACAGCCCTATTTGCTATACATCTTGGACCAATTACTAGAGCTCGCGCCGCCAACTAAATTACGGTACTTTCGTTTCTTGGTAATGATTCTAATGTTCATGAGAATATGATCTTTGCCTAAATTGGATACATTTGTTTTGCTTACAAATGAAGGGCCTAGCTTGGAGAAGGATGAACATTGGAGCAAGAACAAGCATGGAGATGATGGCATGCATAAGAGGATAAGAATGGAGTTACAAGTGATGACTTGGGACTTTGAAGCCACCATAATGAGTGCATGAAGTCTTGGACGAAATATACAAGATGCCACTTCATGAATTTCGTCCGGAGGCTATTCTAGGTGCTGCGTCACCTTATTATTGGGCCAGGCCCATGTAATTTCGAAATACATTAGTATAGGCTATTTTTAGAGTCCGTATGTGTGGGGAAACAAGATATAGGGTTAGTTTCGGACCCCTCCACCAAGGGCCACGAAATTCACCCCTCTTCCTCCATATATCTGACACTTAGGGCACCGTTTAGACTTTGGGGTTTTGTTTAGATTAAAAGTTCGCCGTAGCTGCAACCCGCGTGCCGTTTGTGTTCCACGACCGGACAAAGCGTCCACAGAACCCCACCTTGATCAATAAAGTTTTCCTCTTATATTCGCAATATCTAGATTGCAATCTTAGTTTCTTGCTTGTTCTTCGTTTGCTGCGAAGCAGACCTTCGTGGTCGGAGTTGATCGTGCTCGGCGTGGTCAATAACCTCTCGGAGTTGGTTTAGCGATTGCTAAAGCGCGGCGTCCTCGCACGTTCGTAGTCGGATCGTCAAAGTCGACTTCATCCAAAACGATAGCCACCATCTCATCGAAAGATGGGACACCCTCGCCTCTATCATGATCCGGGCTGATCCGGATGATCCAGGTGGGGACCCGGATGAGCTGGAGGCTCGGCTAGGGGCGGCGACGGGCCGGATGTCCGGCTGGCGGTCCGGACGTCCGGGCGGTGTCCGGATGATCCGGCTTCGGGTGTGAGCCGAGGAGTCCTTGGCGATTTAGCGGATCGTCCGGGCGAGTCCGGATCGTCCGGTATTGTCCGGATCGTCCGGGCGGGAAGTCCGGATCGTCCGGGCATCCTGGTCCTTGGTGGTTTTTCCTCTCCGTCTTCTCGTATGTCTTACGCCTCCGGTTCTCCTTGCCTCCTTGCTTCTTCATGGTTGACTCCTTGGTACCTGAGTATGCATAGCGTTTCCGTTTGAGGTAGTGACCATGTCTCATGTGAATCGAAAGGGAATTGTGAGAGGAGTGATGTCACCTCGGTTTCAAGAGCTCTTCCATGTGCTCGAGTCATCGGTCCTTGTGGTGTTGTAGGTGTTGATGTAGAGTCCATGGGGATGATGGAAGGATGCTCCGCATCATATCCCCTCCCTTCGAAAGGATCCGACCTCGGATCTAGATCTTCATCACCATGGAAAGGCGAGAGGTCTTTGACGTTGAAGGTGTCGCTCACGTTGTACTTGTCGCTTGGTAGGTCAAGCTTGTAGGCGTTGTTGTTGTAGCGTGCTAACACCTTGAAGGTCCATCGGCTCGAGGTAGAAGTTTGGACTTGCGTTAGTTGGGAAGCTTTCCTTGCGAAGGTGTAGCCACGAGATCGCCTATGTTGAAGATCATGGGTTGCTTGTTGATGTTGAGCTTGGTCGCTAGTCGTTGTACTTGGCACTTTCGATGGTGTTTCTTGTATCTTCATGCATATTCTTGATGTAGCTTGCACGGGCACTTGCGTCGAGGTTGGTGCGCTCTTGTAGAGGTAGAGGTAGAATGTCAATGGGGACAATGGGTTGAAGCCGTGAAGCGACCTCGAAGGGGACTTCTTGGTCGTCGAATGTCTTCTTGCGGTTGTAGGCGTACTCGGCGATGGGTGAACCGCTTCCCACTCCTTGATGTTCTTCTTGATCAACCATGAAGTAGAGTGGAAGCGTCCGGTTCGTCACCTCCGTTTGGCCGTCGGTTTGAGGATGGTATGCGGATGAAAAGAAGAGCTTGATTCGAGCTTGGCGCATAGGGTCTTCAAAGTAACTCAAGAACTTGGCGTCGCGATCGGAGCGATTGTCTTTGGTACTCCATGGGCGCAAGATTTCCCTACAAAGAGATTTGCAATATGTGAAGCATCGTCTACCTTGTTGCAAGGGATGAAATGTGCCATCTTAGAAAATCGATCCACAACAACAAACACGGATCCTTTCCATTTTGAGTTCTAGGCAAACCAAGTACAAAGTCCATGCTAATGTCTTCCCAAGGTTGATAAGGAATAGGAAGAGGCATGTAAAGACCATGAGATTGAGCTTTTGACTTAGCTTTGCGGCATGTTGAGCATCTTGTGGTGAAGCGTGAGACGTCTCGAAACATCTTTGGCCAAAAGTAGTTCTTGGAGAGCATGGCGAAGGTCTTGTCGCGTCCAAAGTGTCCCATGAGTGCACCTCCATGAGCCTCTTGCAAAAGGAGCAAACGAAGAGAAGACTCGGGTATGCATAGTTTGTTAGCTCTCATAAGATAACCATCCTTGAGGTAATATTGTTCCCAAGATGTATGCGTCAAACATTTAGCATAATGAGGTGCAAAAGATGGATCACTAGCATATAAATCTTTTATGTCCTCAAAGCCAATAACATTCAACTCAAGTTGGGTGACAAGTGTGCATATGTGTGAAAGTGCATCGGCAACTACATTTTCCTTGCCCTTAATGTACTTGATCAAATATGGGAAAGATTTAATAAGTTCACTCCATTTGGCATGATGCTTGTTCAATTTAGTTTGACCTTTTAAGTACTTAAGCGTTTCATGATCGGTATGGATGACAAACTCATGAGGTCTAAGATAATGTTCCCAAACATGGAGGACACGCACTAAAGCATACAATTCCTTGTCATACACGGGATAGTTAAGTTGAGCACCGAGAGTTTTCACTAAAATAAGCAATGACTCGTTTTCTTGCATTAAAACTCCGCCAATTCGGTACCACTTGCATCACAATGAACCTCAAAAGTTTTGTCAAAATTGGGCAAAGCAAGAATCGGAGCATGAGTAAGCAAAGACTTGAGCTCATCAAAAGCGTTTGATTGCAAGGTCCCCAAACAAAAGGAGTATTCTTCTTACTCAAAGCATGCAAAGGAGCTGCAATAGTGCTAAAGTTTTTCACAAGCGGCGATAAAAACACTGCAAGACCAAGGAAACTTCACACTTGTTGCAAATTGGTGGGTTGGGGCCAAGTTTTAATTGCTTTGATCTTAGTTTCATCAACATGGACACCCTTGGAAGAGACAATGAAACCCAAGAAAACCACTTTGTCAACGCCAAAAGTGCATTTTTTCAAGTTGGCATAAAGACTTTCCTTTCGAAGTGTTTGCAAAACAAGCTTAACATGATCAAGATGCTCTTTCATGGTTTTGCTAAACACAAGAATATCATCGAAGTAAACGACAACAAAGTTTCCAATGTATGGATGAAGTACATGATGCATGAGACGCACAAAAGTTAGGGAGCTTCAGACAAACCCATAGGCATAACCAACCATTCATATAAGCCAAATTTTGTTTTGAAAGCAGTTTTCCATTCATCACCCTCTTGTATGCGGATTTGATAATAGCCACTTTTAAGATCAATTTTTGAGAAAAAGTTGGCTCCACTAAGTTCATCAAGCATATCATCTAAGCAAGGAATGTGATGCCTATAGCGAACGGTAATAGCATTTATAGGTCTACAATCGGAACACAAGCGGAAACTTCCATCGGGCTTAGGAACAAGTATAACAGAAACGGCACAAGGTCTTAAGCTTTCACGTACACGACCGTTGTCGATTAGTTGTTGTACTTGCCGTAGAATCTCCTTGGTTTCTTCGGGATTGACACGGTATGGAGCTTTGTTTGGAAGTGGCGCTCCGGGGATGAGGTCGATTCGATGCTCAATGCCTCGTAGAGGAGGTAGACCGGAGGTAGCTCATCGGGAAAACATCTTGAAATTCTGCAAAGAGATTGAAACGCCAAAGGTAGCTCGTGAATGGTGTTAGTTTTGGTATCTCCATCCTGCACACAAGGACAAAGTGCATCACACTCGATGGGTTCTCACACACTTCTCTCATCTCATGTTTGGTGGCGAATAGTATGAGGTTTTTTCTCTCTAAGAAGGCGCTCAAATTTGGCTTGTGGCTCTCACTCACTTTTGGTGGCTCACTTTCTCCTCTTCTCTCTTTGGTTGGTGGCTTGTTTGTCGGCTATCACTTGACTAGGAGACATGGGTCGTGGGACATATTCTTTGCCTTTCATCTTGAAGCTATAGTGGTTTGAGCGCCCATTGTGATAGACACATGGTCGAATTGCCATGGCCGACCAAGGAGGAGGTGGCAAACGGTCATTGGGACCACATCACACTCCAAAGTGTCCTCATATGCACCGATTTTGAAGGATACTTGGACCGTATGCTCAACTCGTATAGTGCCAGAGTCACTTAGCCATTGAACCTTGTAGGGTTGCGGATGCTTCCTCTTGACCAATTGGAGCTTGGAGCATAGTTCTTCGCTTGCCTAGTTGTGGCAACTACCTCCATCGATGATGACCTTGACGGATCGTCCATTGATGCCGGCCTTTGTGTGGAAGATGTGGCATCGTTGGTCTTCTTCTTGTTGATGTTGAAGTGTCAAGACTTTGGAGACAACAAGAGCGGGGCTCGTATCTTCATCACAAAAGACTTGATCATCTTCATCCTCGTTGATGCACCGGTGCATGGCCACTTGATCAATAGCGTCCATTTCATCTTCACTCATTGAGTCATAGGTGCCATCGTCGTTGAGTATCATGGTCCGCTTGTTGGTGCATTCATATGACTTGTGGCCTCGGCCGCCGCAAGTGAAGCACTTGAAGGAGCTTGTCTTGACGGTCTCATCGGTTGGAGTAGATGATGAAGCAGGCGGCTTGAGGTTGCTTGTGGTAGGAGGGAGACGACTTGAACTTGAGGAAGTTTTCTTGTAACTTGACTTGTCGTCGTTGCTTGGAGAAGGCTTGGTTGATGTCGAGGTTGGAGTAGTTGTTGAAGCTTGGTTGTTGGAGAAGCCGTATGTTTTGGAGGAGTACTTGGCGTACTTGAAGTCATCTTGCACTTGACGTTCCACTTTTGTAGCTTGATGCACGAGCTCAATGAGGTTGGAGTAGGGTTGGAAGTCGGCGATCTTCTTGATGGGATGATTGAGACCATTCAAGAATCGTGCCATTGTTTGCTCATCATCCTCCGTGACATTGGCTCGAATCATGGCAATCTCCATTTCCTTGTAGTATTCTTCAACACTCTTTGTTCCTTGCTTGAGGAGTTGTAGCTTCTTGAAGAGATCGCGGTTGTAGTAGGTGGGCACAAAGCGTGCTCTCATGACGTCCTTCATTTGAGTCCAAGTGGTGATTGGAGGTTCACCTCTTGCTTGTCGGTGCTCAAGGACTTGTTCCCACCATATGAGCACATAGTCTTGGAACTCAAGTGATGCCATAGCGATCTTCTTCTCTTCCTCATAGTTGTGCAAACGAAAGATTTTGTCGACCTTCAATGCCCATGAGAGGTACTCTTCGGGATCATTGCTTCCATTGAACTTGGGCATTGTGAACTTGAGCTTGCCATAGCGTTGCTCTTCATTGTGTTGTGGGCGATGGTGATGATGATGCCCTTGTCGTGGAGGGTAATCATCCTCATGTTGCTCTTGGCATGGAGGAAGTCCATGATCAACTTGCTCTTGTTTACCTTGAGGTTGAGGTTGAGCTTGAGGAGCTTGTGGAGGAGCTTGTGGAGCTTGACATTGCGCACGCGGATGGTAGTTCCTCTCTTGTATTTCCTCTCGAAGGGCTTCCTCTTGATTGCGCCTTTCGCGATTGTGGTTGGCGATAGCTCGACTTGATGCTTGAAGGGCACGTTCTGCCTCAAGAGCTTGTTCTTCTCGTTGTTGTTGTTGAATGGTTGAGCCTCGGAGTCTTGTTGCTCTTGATGTAGGCGCGCTCGTTCTTGTTCTTGTTGGCGACGAAGACGTTGTCGTTCTTGAGCTTGAGCGAACGCCACTTGGTTCGATTGAGGACGAGGAACTTGTTCATCAACTTGTTCTTGGGGATGCTTGTCGTGTAGCGGGTTGCGAGACGCATGACGGTCTTGACGCGATGCACCTCGAAGAGTGTTCGATGACGGTGTACTTGTGTCGGAGAAGGAGTCGTCGGAGTGGCGACTTGAGTGGCTCCGTCTTGAGTGTGAGGACGTAGAAGGACGCCAGTTCACCAACAAGGCGCGTAGCTCGTCCATTCTTGCATCGTTCTTTTTCTTGTGTGCGTCGAGCTTGTTGTCGATGCGTTCGCTCATTGCTTGTTGCTCTTGATGGAGAGCTCGTTGTGCGGCAAAGAGGTGGCTCTTGGCGACGTATGATGACATACCATCGTCTTGCTCGATGAAGAGTGGATTTGTAGAAGAACTTGGCCTATCCATCATTTCAAGCAAATTGTGAGTGGTAGAAGGAGAAGAACGAATACCAATGTACCTTTGACCCAAAGTTGAAGATGAATCAAGTCACTCAAATGTGGACAATGAAATAGCACTATTGGTACCGATCCTTATCGATTCTCACACCTACACAAGTAAAAGCTTTTGGTGGAGCTTGGTTAGGATGGTGGCACAATATTGATTGCAATCGTTATTTTGACTCAAAAATGTTGAAGAAGATTCGCAAATTCGCATATGCAACAAGTAGACCAAGCAAGTAGTGGTACGAAACACACACATAAATAGATAAATGGGATTGTGCAAACCAAAAGTGAGCCAAAATGTGGAATCACGAAAATGCTCTTGTTGCACAATACTAGAGAGCGCTAGCACGATTGCACAATAAGCGGATCTGGAGCTTGTGCACAACCTACTAGGCAAAAATGCAGCGATCTCTATCCCAAGTATGCTATGTGTATGGTATTTGATTGCAATGATCCAAGATGATCTTATATGACAATCTTAATGTTGTATGATGCTATGCTTGTTGCTTATAAGCTCTTTGCTTATCTTTCCTCTTTGCTTAAAAGCTTGAGTGGCTCTTTCTCTTGTGAGCTCTTTTCTTATGCAAACTTAGCGAACCAAGATAGCAATTGTGTATCGATGACAACTTTGTGACACACAAGTTGATTCGAGATATGCACCACGATGGTATGTATGATATGGTGTATGCAACTAATGTGCACAAGTCACGTTGCCGGCAATACTCAATGGCTAGTCTCGATGGGTAAGCAACGCAAAAGATGGTCTATGATGGTTATCAATGCAATTGCAAGGTATGACAAAGATGTCGTCGAGGTTACCGTCCGTAGCGAAGATGAGTAGCCGACCAAAATGAGCATTTGTTGTTGATGTCACACCGCGCCTAAATAGCCGAAACACAAGAGGACATGGAAATCTCACTCAAATTGTCGAACTCAAATTCGAATGGTAGTACGGAGGTTGTGTCTTGGGTTTTGGCAAGTGGAAGTGGTGGTGGTTGGAGTGGTGATGCGGAGCATCCTTCATCATCCCCATGGACTCCACATCAACACCTACAACACCACAAGGACCGATGACTCGAGCACGTGCAAGAGCTCTTGAAACCGAGGTGACATCACTCCTCTCACAACTCTCCTTCGATTCACATGAGACATGGTTACTACCTCAAACGAAAACCCTATGCATACTCAGGTACCAAGGAGTCGACCATGAAGAGGCTAGGAAGCAAGGAGGCAGGAGCGGAAGACATGCATGAAGGCGGAGAGGAGAAAGCAACAAGGACGAGAGGCGGACGATCCGGACGAGAGGCCCGTCTGATCCGGAGAGAGCGGTTGATCCGGACCCAGTCAGACGATCCGGCTAACTCCACGAGAAAGCAGCAAGCTCCTCGGCGGATCATCCGGACCCAGGCGGATTAGCGGACCCGCCAGACGTCCGGACCGCCCGGCCGGACATCCGGCCCGTCGCCGCCACCAGTCGAGCCTCCAGCCCATCCGGGTCCCCACCGGATCATCCGGACCAACCGGATCATCCAGGACCCTCGTCCGGATCATCCGACCGGCCTTTACATCATGGCGTGTTGGGTGAGCCCATGTACCCTCGCCCCAAACTCTATATATAGGACCCCATCTCCTCACTTTGAGACTTAGCATTGGATTAGCTCATATTTGTGTGAGAGCCTTTGCTCATCCACTCGGTTACTTCTCCTCGGAGATTAGGACCTCCGTCTAGGAGGAAGATCCTCGGTGATTCAAGACCCCTATCTAGGGAAGAACATCAAGGCCTCCTCCGGGAGATGAACGGTTCCTTTGTATCCTTACCCTAGTTGACTATGTACCTCGTGGATCTCATGTGTGTATGTTGATCTAGCACTTGTGTTTCTCTCTCGTTTTCCCCGTGTTTCCCTTTGTGCTTCCGCGTGTTCTTCGTGTTCCCTCCGTAGGATTCCCTCCAAACGTGAAAGATCGACGAATTAGGGTTCCACCCTACATCAAGTGGGGAGGTGGTATGTAGGTGTAGGTGGAGGTGGTGGTGGAGGGCCTGCTGAGCTGCAGACCGTCGTGAGCCGGATGATCGAACGCGTCCGGATGATACGGGTCGGAATCCGGATGATCCGGGCAGGTCAACTTCGCACGGGAACTGCTCGGGAAGAACACGAAAATGGGGAGAAATTTGGCGATTTCGGGGATTTTGGGTGGATTTCGAGGGGGAGAAGGTGGGGAAAAGCAAGATCCACGAGTTACACACCGAATCCACGGATCAAAAACAACAAAACATCATCAAAACCAACAAATCGAAAAAAAATTGGGGGGTATTTTTGTGAGGATTTTCGGGTTTTAGGATGAAAACAACAAAATCAAGCTAGAAAACACGGGGTAGGGGCTCCAAAAACGTGATCAACGTGGCTCATGATACCATATGATGTAGGGTGGAACCCTATTGCGTCGATCTTTCACGTTTGGAGGGGATCCTATGGAGGAAACATGAAGAACACGCGGAAGAACGAGGAGAAACACGGGGAAAACGAGAGGGAATCACTCAACCAACAAGGAATCGATCACACAAGTGCTAGATCAACATACACACATGAGATCCACAAGATACATAGTCAACTAGGGTAAGGATACAGCGGAACCGTTTGATAGAGCAAAGGTGTCCGTCTTTCGATGAGATCTTTGGATATCGCTTTGGTGGAAGTCCACTTTGGCGATCCGACTACGATCGATGCGAGGGCGTCGCGCCTTAGCAATCGCTAAACCAACTCCGAGAGGTTATTGACCACGCGAACACGATCAACGACCATGAGGGTGCATTTCCTGCGAGCAAAGAACAAGCAAGAAACTAAGATTGCAATCTGGATATTGCGAATATAAGATGAAAGCTTTATTGATCAAGGTGGGGTTACGAGGCGTCTTTATGCAGTCGTTGAACACAAGCGAAATCTGTGAAGTTGCAGCTATGGTGAACTTTAATCTAAACAAAACCCGAAGTCTAAGCAGCGCCCTAAGGGCTGTATATATGGGGAAAAGGAGAATTTCGTGGCCCTTGAGGGTGGGGTCGAAACTAACCCTAACTCTTTTTCCCCACACATACGGACTCTAAAAATAGCCTATACTTAAGTATTTCGAAATTACATGGGCTGGCCCAATAATAAGGTGATGTGACACCTAGAATAGCCTATGGATGAATATTATGAAGTGGCATCTTGTATATTTCGTCCAAGGCTTCATGCACTCCTTATGGTGGCTTCAAAGTCCTGAAATCATCACTTGTAACTCCGTTCTTGATCCTTAGCATGCCATCAACTCCATGCGTGTTCTTGCTCCAATGTTCATCCTTCTCCAAGCTAGGCCCTTCATTTGTAAGCAAAACAAATGTATCCAATTTAAGCGACATCATATTCTCATGAACATTAGAATCATTACCAAAAGCGAAAGTGCCGGTAATTTAATTGGCGTCTTGTGAGCTCTAGTAATTGGTCCCGTATATGTAGCAGTAGGGGCTGTGGGTGTAACAATGGTATTGATGTCCTCATCATCGTCCCCTTCTTGAAATGAAGTCGTCCTCGTGAGCTCATCTTCCTCACCCAAATAAGGCTTCAAATCTGCAATGTTAAAAGTGGGACTAACCCCAAAATCTGCGGGTAGCTCAAGTTTATATGCATTATCATTTATTTTCTCTAACACCTTACCATCGGCACGTGGCATTAGCTTTGATTTGCGCAAATTAGAAATCTATCTTTACATAAATGTAACCAAACAAGATCTCCGGTGCAAACACAACATGTTTTCTACCCTTATCTCCAGCAAGTTTATATTTAGCATTCATCGCTCAATGTTTTCCTTAGTTAACTCATGCATTTTAAAATCAATTGAGCGTTCTTTAGCATCAAAATTAACCTTCTCCGAAGATGGAAGAGGCAATAAATCAATAGGTGCACGGTAGGAAACCATACACAATTTCAAAGGGCACATCTTAGTAGTAGAATGCAATGAGCGATTATAAGCAAATTCAATATGAGGCAAGCATTCTTCCCACATTTTATTATTATTCTTCAAAACAGCCCTAAGCATAGTAGACAATGTTCTATTGACTACTTGGTTTATCCATCGGTTTGGGGTGACAAGTAGTACTAAAAAGCGGTTTAGTCGAACTTAGCCAATAAACATCTCCAAAAGTGGCTAAGAAATTTAGTATCACGATCTGAAACAATAGTATTTGGCACACCATGCAAGCGAATAATTTCACGAAAGAACAAATCAGCAACATTAACGACATCATCGCTTTTATGACATGGTATAAAGTGTGCCATTTTAGAGAATCTATCCACGACAACAAATATGCTATCCTCCTTCTTTGTTAGAGGTAAACCTAAAACAAAGTCCATAGATATATCCTCCCAAGGAACACTAGGTATAGGCAAAGGCATATATAAACCATGAGGATTGAGTCGTGACTTAGCTTTTTGACATGTAGTGCAGCGAGCAACAAAACGCTCAACATCCCGTCTCATCTTTGGCCAAAAGAAATGTGTAGCAAGTATATTGATGCGGAGCATCCTTCCATCATCCCCATGTGTCTACATCAACACCTACAACACCACAAGGACCGATGACTCGAGCACGTGCAAGAGCTCTTGAGGCCGAGGTGACATCACTCCTCTCACAACTATCCTTCGATTCACATGAGACATGGTTACTACCTCAAACGGAAACTCTATGCATACTCAGGCACCAAGGAGTCGACCTTGAAGAAGCTGGGAAGCAAGGAGAATCGGAGCGAAGACATGCGTGAAGGCGGAGAGGAGAAAGCCACAAGTGCGGGGAGGCGGACGATCCGGACGGAGGCCGGGCGATCGGGACGAGCCGGATGATCCGGACCCGGTCCGGATGATCCGCTAACTCCACCGAAAGCAGCAGAACCCCAGCTGAAGCGGATCATCGGACCAGGCCGGATCATCCGGACCCCCCGGACGTCCGGACCCCAAGCGGACATCCGGCCCTCGCCGCCACCAGCCGACCCTCCGGCTCATCCGGGACTCCACCGGATCATCCGGACCAGTCCGGATCATCCGGACCCTCGTCCGGATCATCCGACCAGCGCCTTTGTCTTGGCGTGTTAAGTGAGCCCATGTACCCCTTCGCCCGGACTCTATATAGGACCCCTCTCCTCACTTTGAGACTTAGCATTGGATTTGCTCATATTTGTGTGAGAGCCTTTGCTCATCCACGGTACTTCTCCACGGAGATCGGGACCTCCGTCTAGGAGGAAGATCCATCAGTTCAAGACCCCTCTAAGGGAAGATCCTCGTGGATTCAAGACCTCCTCCGGGAGAAAACGGCTACCTTTGTATCTTTCCTTTGTTGATTTTGGACCATGTATCACTCGTGCCGATGATCTAGACCTTGTGTGATTGATCTCTTGTCGATTGAGTGTCTCTCGTTCTTCCCGTGATTTCCTCTCGTTCTTCGCGCGTTCTTCGTGTTCCCTCCGTAGGATCCCCTCAAGCGTGAAAGATCGGCGACTTAGGGTTCCACCCTACATCATATGGTATCATGAGCCACGTTGATCACGTTTTTGGAGCCCTACCTCGTGATTTCTAGCTTGATTTTGTTGTTTTCGTCCTAAAACCGAAAATCCCACAAAAATACCCCAAATTTTTTGTGATTTGTTAGTTTTGATGATGTTTTGTTGTTTTTGATCCATGGATTGATTGTGTAACTTCGTGGATCTTGTGTTTCCCCACCTTCTCCCCTCGAAATCCACCCAAAATCCACGAAATCATCAAATTCCACCCCATTTTCGTGTTCTTCCGAGCCTTTCCGTGCGTGGTTGACCTGCCGGATCATCGGACCAAGTCCGGATCATCGGACTCGCCGGATCATCCGGCTCTGGCCGGATCATCCGGCTTCCTCTGCCAGCTGCAGATTCTGCAGCCCATCCTCCACCACCACCACCACACATACATACATACTCCCACCCATCCACCACCAGTTCAATTGCCAAACCCCAAGACACAACCTCCGTACTACCATTGAATTTGAGTTCGACAATTTGAGTGAGATTTCCGTGTCCTTTTGTGTTTGACTATCTAGGCATGATGTGACATCAACAACAAGCGCTCATTTTGGTGGCTACTCATCTTCGCTCTGAGACGGTAACATCGGCGACATCTTTGTCATACCTTGCAATTGCATTGATAGCCATCACATACCATCTTTTGCGTTGCTTACCCACGAGACTAGCCATTGAGGATTGCGGCAGCGTGACTTGTGCACATTAGTTGCATACACCATATCATACATACAATCGAGGTGCATATCTCAAAATCAACTTGTGTGTCACAAAGTTGTCATCGCATACACAATTGCTCTCTTAGTTAGTCAAGTTTGCATAAGAAAAGAGCTCAAAGAGAAAGAGCCACTCAAGCTTTTAAGCAAAGAGGAAAGATAAGCAAAGAGCTTATAAGCAACAAGCATAGCATCATACAACATTAAGATTGTCACATAAGATCATCTTGGATCATTGCACGATATACCATACATATAGTATACTTGGGATAGAGATCGTTGCATTTTTGCCTAGTAGGTTGTGCACAAGCTCCGTATCCACCTCTTGTGCAATCGTGCTAGCGTCTCTCTAGTATTGTGCAACAAGAGCATTTTAAATGGATTCCACATTTTGGCTCACTTTTGGTTTGCACAATCCCATTTATCTATTTGCGTGTGTGTTTCCGTGTACCACTACTTGCTTGGTCTACTTGTTGCATATCTGAATTTGCGAATCTTCTTCAACATTTTGAGTCAAGCTAACGATTGCAATCAATTTTGTGCCACCATCCTAACCAAGCTCCACCAAAAGCTTTTACTTGTGTAGGTGTGAGAATCGACAAGGATCGGTACCAATAGTGCTATTTCATTGTCGCATTTGAGTGAACTTGATTCATCTTCAACCGGTCAAAGGTACATTGGTATTCATTCTTCTCCTTCTACCACTCACAATTTGCTTGAAATGATGGATAGGCCAAGTTCTTCTACAAATCCACTCTTCATCGAGCAAGGCGACGACATGTCATCATCGTCACCAAGAGCCACCTCTTTGGCGCATGCGAGCTCTCCATCAAGAGCAACAAGCATTGGCGAACGCATCGACAACCTCTCCACCGACTTGCGACTCTCAGAAAGCGTACGAGATTACGCCGACAACAAACTCGTAGCGCACAAGAAAGAGAATGATGCAAGAATGGGCGAGATCCGTGCCTTGTTGGTGAACGGCGTACTTCTACCTCTTCACACTCAAGGCGGAGCCACTCAAGTCGCCACTCAAGCGACTCCTTCTCCGACACAAGTACACCGTCATCGAACATTCTTGACGAGCAGCGTCAAGATCGTCATGCATCTCGCAACCCGCTACGACAAGAATCTCCAAGAGCAAGTTGATGAAGAAGTTCCTCGTCCTCAATCGAGCCAAATGGCATTTGCTCAAGCTCAAGGGCGACAACGTCTTCGTCACCAACAAGAACAAACGGCGCGCCTACACCAAGAGCAACAAGGCGCGAGGCTCAGCGTCTTCAACAACAACAACGAAGCACAAGCTCTTGGCGGAGCAGCGCACTTCAAGCATGAAGTCGAGCCCTCGCCAACCGCAATCGCGAAAAGCGCAATCAAGAGGAAGCACTTGAGAAGAAATACAAGAGGAACTACCATCCACGTGCATAGCGTCAAGCCCAACAAACTCCTCCACAAGCTCCTCAAGCTCAACCTCACCCTCAAGGTCGACAAACAAGTTGGTTGATCATGAGGATGATTACCCTCCACGTCAAAACGTCATCATCAACATCGACCTCAAAACAATGAAGAACATCGCTATGGCAAGCTCAAGTTCACAATGCCCAAGTTCAATGGAACCAATGATCCCGAAGAATACCTCTCATGGGCATTGAAGGTCGACAAAATCTTTCGTTTGCACAACTATGAGGAAGAGAAGAAGATCGCTATGGCATCACTTGAGTTCCAAGACTATGTGCTCATATGGTGGGAACAAGTCCTTGAGCGCCGACAAGCAAGAGGTGAACCTCCAATCACCACTTGGGCTCAAATGAAGGATGTCATGAGAGCACGCTTTGTGCCCACCTACTACAACCGTGATCTCTTCAAGCTACAACTCCTCAAGCAAGGGACAAAGAGTGTTGAAGAATACTACAAAGAAATGGAGATTGCCATGATTGAGCCAATGTCACGGAGGATGATGAGCAAACAATGGCACGATTCTTGAGCGGACTCAACCATCCCATCAAGAAGATTGCCGACTTCCAACCCTACTCCAACCTCATTGAGCTCGTGCATCAAGCTACAAAGGCGGAGCGACAAGTGCAAGATGACTTCAAATGCGCCAAGTACTCATCCAAGACATCTGGCCTCTCCAACAACCAAGCTTCAACAACTACTCCAACCGACATCAACCAAGCCTTTTCCAAGCAAGCGGCGACAAGTCAAGTTACAAGAAAACTTCTACAAGTTCAAGTCGTCCTCCTCCTACTACAAGCAACTCCAAGCGCGTGCTTCATCATCTACTCAACCGATGAGACCGTCAAGACAAGCTCCTTCAAGTGTTTTACTTGCGGCGGCGAGGCCACAAGTCATATGAATGCACCAACAAGCGCACCATGATACTCAGCGACGATGGCACCTCGACTCAATGAGTGAAGATGAAATGGGCGCTATTGAGAAAGTGGCCATGCCGGCGCATCAACGAGGATGAAGATGATCAAGTCTTTTGTGATGAAGATACAAGCCCGCTCTTGTTGTCTCCAACGTCTTGACACTTCAACATCACCAAGAAGAAGACCAGCGATGCCACATCTTCCACACAAAGGCGGCATCAATGGGAGATCCGTCAAGGTCATCATCGATGGAGGTAGTTGCCACAACAGCAGCGAAGAACTATGCTCCAAGCTCCAATTGGTCGAGAAGAAGCATCGCAACCATACAAGGTTCAATGGCTAAGTGACTCGGCACTATCTGAGTTGAGCATACGGTCCAAGTGTCCTTCAAAATCGGTGCATATGAAGACACTTTGGGTGTGATGTGGTCCCAATGACCGTTTGCCACCTCCTCCTTGGTCGGCCATGGCAATTCGACCGTGGTGTCTACCACAATGGGCGTACAAACCACTATAGCTTCAAGATGAAAGGCAAAGAATATGTCCTCGACCAATGTCTCCTAGTCAAGTGATTGCCGACAAACAAGCCACCAACCAAAAAGAGAAGAGTGAGAAAGTGAGCCACCAAAATGTGAGTGAGAGCCACAAGCCAAATTTGGCGCCTCTTAGCCTAGAGAAAAACCTCATACTATTAGCCACCAAACATGAGATGAGAGAAGTGTGTGAGAACCCATCGAGTGTGATGCACTTTGTCCTAGTGTGCAGGATGGAGAACCACAAACTAACACCACTCATGAGCTACCTTTGGTGTTTCAATCTCTTTTGCAGGAATTTCAAGATGTTTTCCCGATGAGCTACCTCGGGTCTACCTCCTCTTGAGGCATTGAGCATCGAATCGACCTCATCCCGGGCGCCACTTCAAACAAAGCTCCCTACCGTGTCAATCCCGAAGAAACCAAGGAGATTCAGCGGCAAGTACAACAACTACTCGACAGCGGTCATGTGCGTGAAAGCTTAAGCCCTTGTGCCGTGCCGTTATACTTGTGCCTAAGCCCGATGGAAGTTTCGCTTGTGCTCAATTGTAGACCCATAAATGCTATCACCGTGCACTATAGGCATCCCATTCCTCGCTTAGATGATATGCTTGATGAACTTAGTGGAGCCAACTTTTCTCAAAATTGATCTTAAAAGTGGCTATTATCAAATACGCATTCATGAGGGTGATGAATGGAAAACTGCTTTCAAAACAAAATTTGGCTTATATGAATGGTTGGTTATGCCCATGGGTTTGTCGGAGCTCCGGAACTTTTGTCGTCTTATGCATCATGTACTTCGTCCATACATTGGAATCTTTGTTGTGGTTTACTTCGACGATATTCTTGTGTTTAGCAAAACCATGAAAGAGCATCTTGATCATGTTAAGCTTGTTTTGCAAACACTTCGAAAAGAAAGTCTTTATGCCAACTTGAAGAAATGCACTTTTGGAGTTGACAAAGTAGTTTTCTTGGGTTTCGTTGTCTCTACCAAGGGTGTCCATGTTGATGAAACTAAGATCAAAGCAATTAAAACTTGGCTAAACCAACCAATTTGCAACAAGTCTGAAGTTTCCTTGGTCTTGCTGGTTTTTATCGCCGCTTTGTGAAAAACTTTAGCACTATTGCAGCTCCTTTACATGCTTTGAGTAAGAAGAATACTCCTTTTGTTTGGGGACCTTTGCAATCAAACGCTTTTGATGAGCTCAAGTCTTTGCTTACTCATGCTCCAATTCTTGCTTTACCCAATTTTGACAAAACTTTTGAGGTCCATTGTGATGCAAGTGGTACCGGAATTGGCGGAGTTTTAATGCAAGAAAAACGAGTCATTGCTTATTTTATTGAAAAACTCTCGGTGCTCACCTTAACTATCCCGTGTATGACAAAGAATTGTACGCTTTAGTGCGTGTGCTAAATGTTTGGGAACATTATCTTAGACCTCATGAGTTTGTCATCCATACCGATCATGAAACGCTTAAGTACTTAAAAGGTCTTACTAAATTGAACAAGCGTCATGCCAAATGGAGTGAATTTATTGAATCTTTTCCATATGTGATAAAGTACATTAAGGGCAAGGAAAATGTAGTTGCGATGCACTTTCACGCATATGCGCTTGTCACCCAACTTGAGTTGAATGTTATTGGCTTTGAGCACATCAAAGATTTATATGCTAGTGATCCATCTTTTGCACCTCATTATGCTAAATGTTTGGCGCATACATCTTGGGAACAATATTACCTCAAGGATGGTTATCTTATGAGAGCTAACAAACTTTGCATACCGAGTCTTCTCTTCGTTTGTTACTTTTGCAAGAGGCTCATGGAGGTGGACTCATGGGACATTTTGGGCGACAAGACCTTCGCCACGCTCTCCAAGAACTACTTTTGGCCCAAGATGTTTGAGGCGTTTCACGCTTCACCACCGATGCTCTACATGCATAAAGCTAAGTCAAAAGCTCAATCTCATGGTCTTTACATGCCTCTTCCAATTCCATATCAACCTTGGGAAGACATTAGCATGGACTTTGTACTTGGTTTGCCTAGAACTCAAAATGGAAAGGATTCGTGTTTGTGGTTGTAGATCGATTTTCTAAGATGGCACACTTTATTCCTTGCAACAAGGTGAGCGATGCTTCACATATTGCAAATCTCTTTTGTAGGGAAATCTTGCGCCTTCATGGAATACCAAAGTCAATCGTCTCCGACCATGACGTCAAGTTCTTGAGTTACTTTTGGAAGACTCTTTGCGCCAAGCTCGGCATCAAGCTCATGTTCTCATCCGCATACCATCCTCAAACCGGCGGCCAAGCGGAGGTGTGAACCGGACGCTCTCCACTCTACTTGGCGTGTTGATCAAGAAGAACATCAAGGAGTGGGAGACATGTTTACCCATCGCCGAAATGCGCCTACAACCGCGCAAGACATTCAACGGCCGGCAAGTCCCCTTGAGGTCGTCTCGGCTTCAACCCATTGTCCCCATTGGACATCCTACCTCTACCTCTACAAGCGCACCAACCTCGGCGCAAGTGCCGTGCAAGCTACATCAAGAAGATGCATGAAGATACAAGAAACACCATCGGCGCCAAGTACAGCGACTAGCGACCAAGCTCAACATCAACAAGCAACCCATGATCTTCAACAAAAGCGATCTAGTGTGGCTACACCTTCGCATGAGGCAGCTTCCCCAGCGAGCATAAGTCAAACTTCTACCTCGAGCGATGGACCCTTCAAGGTGTTATGCGCTACAACAACAACGCCTACAAGCTCGACCTACCAGCGACAAGTACAACATGAAGCGACACCTTCAACGTCAAAGACCTCTCGCCTTTCCATGGTGATGAAAACCTAGATCGAGGTCGGATCCTTTGAAGGAGGGATATGATGCGGAGCATCCTTCCATCATCCCCATGGACTCTACATCAACACCTACAACAAGGACCGATGACTCGAGCACGTGCAAGAGCTCTTGAGGCGGTGACATCACTCCTCTCACAACTATCCTTGATTCACATGAGACATGGTTACTCGTCTATGCAAGCGGAAACTCTATGCATACTCAGGCACCAAGGAGTCAACCATGAAGAAGCTGGGATGAGGACATCAATACCATTGTTACACCCACAGCTCCTGCTGCTATACATACTGGACCAATTACTAGAGCTCGCGCACGCCAACTAAGTTACCAGGTACTTTCATTTCTTGGTAAGGATTCTAATGTTCATAAGAATATGATGCTGCCTAAATTGGATACATTTGTTTTGCTTACAAATGAAGGGCCTAGCTTGGAGAAGGATGAACATTGGAGCAAGAACAAGCATGGAGATGATGGCATGCGCAAAGGGACAAGAATGGAGTTACAAGTGATGATTTCAGGACTTTGAAGCCACCATAATGAGTGCATGAAGCCTTGGACGAAATATACAAGATGCCACATCATAAATTTCGTCCAGAGGCTATTCTAGGTGCTGCGTCACCTTATTATTGGGCCAGGCCCATGTAATTTCGAAATACATTAGTATAGGCTATTTTTAGAGTCCGTATGTGTGGGAAACAAGAGATAGGGTTAGTTTGGACCCCTCCACCAAGGGCCACGAAATTCACCCCTCTTCCTCCATATATACAGCCCTTAGGGCACCGTTTAGACTTTGGGTTTTGTTTAGATCAAAAGTTCGCCATAGCTGCAACCGCGTGCCGTTTGTGTTCAGCGACCGGACAAAGCGTCCAGAACCCCACCTTGATCAATAAAGCTTTCATCTTATATTCGCAATATCCAGTTGCAATCTCGGTTTCTTGCTTGTTCTTCGTTTGCTCGCATGAAATAGACCCTCGTGGTCGAGTTGATCGTGCTCGGCGTGGTCAATAACCTCTCGGAGTTGGTTTAGCGATTGCTAAAGCGCGGCGTCCTCCACGTTCGTAGTCGGATCGTCAAAGTCGACTTCCACCAAAGCGAAATCCACCATCTCATCGAAGGCGGGACACCTTTGCCTCTATCAAGTGGTATCAGATTTCGAGGTTGCTCGGTGAGATTTTACTGATTTTTCGTAGTTTAGATCGAGTCATTCTTCATACCTATAGTCCACGAAAAAGCCAAAAAAATTAGGGTTAGTTCATCCCATCCGAACCAATCGAGCCTTTGCATAATCTTTTATGTATTTGCTTTGTTGAATTTGCGGTTGCATCGTCGTGTCAAGTTCTTTGGTCTTAGCGTCTAGTCTTTTAGAGTTTGAGTTACATTCACGAGGTTGTCCGTCGCCGCTGCCATATACCACCACCACATATTCACCATAATCCGAATCCATATCGCCACCACATATCCGCCGCCATCCGCCCATCCGAGTCCACACGCAACATATATCCGCCACCGGTCAAGTTTCACAGTTCATTCGTCTCCGCCACGATTCATCTCGATCCGAGTTCCACAGATTCATCTCCGCCACCGGTCCTAGTCCGAGTCGATGGTGTTGCATTGTTCTCGATTTCGGATCACGCGATACTCCGAGTCGTGACGAGAGGACTCGGAACTTCGAGCCATCCATGAGAAGAAAAATAGTTCGGTTTCAAAAAAAAAAAACTAAGTGTCGGAAAATTCGGCTAGGCGGTTTTAGACCATTTGTAGACTTTTTGAAAAAAATTTTGTTGCGGAAAAAAAAGAGGAAAAAAAGTGCAAAAAAAAAAAAAAAAAAAATTCAGAGTGTGCTCCTCCCTTGTTTACGTGCAGCGCCGTGATTTTGTTAGTGTTCTAGGCTCGCGTCTCTAGCACGGTCTAGCCTAGGACCCGACAAAATACCGTCGTTGGCGTTTATTCAACTTTGCATCTCTGAATTGATTATTCTTGACCTTTTTGCTACCATATTATAAGCCTTCCCAGCTCCACATACATCTCGTCGTGCGTTTGATTCTCCACAGTAATCGCTATATCCAAGCTTTGAGAGTTTTGACTACAATGGTTGCCGATCACCACTTTCTTCTTTGGGTAGGCTGGTAAGAATTTGAGATTTGCTTTGCGGGTTTGTGATACACCACCACCACTTCTTAGTAGTCTGTAGGATCATATTCTTGTGTGTTTCTATTTCTGCTAACCATGGTAGGATCACAAGCCGATGAGGCTGATTGGGAGAACTGACGAACAAATAGCTACATGATAAGTTTCAGCAAATGATGATTGGACAGGTGCAAGATGTGCTAAACAGATTTGTGAGGCCATGGAGAAGATAGATGGCATTGAGAAGGCGTTTGAAACAAAGCTTGATAGCAAGTTTGATGAATTGCTCGCGCGTTTTCCACAACCACCGCCCGGCTGCACCTATCGCACCTCTGCAGCGACAACAACTCGCCCCTTCGAATCGGTATGGGCGAGCTCGGCGTGTTCCTATTGAGCGAGGACAAAATTCTGGTGCAGCTGCTCTGCTGTTGGTGCTTCTTTGGCTCTGCTCTCTGCTGCTGGTGGTACCGAGGAGGATGATTATGTGGGAGATTACGAGGATGAGGTTGATCAACATCGAACTACGTGCAACCACCAGCACCACAACCACCAGGTCGTCCACATGCAAATAATGGCAATGTTAGGGCTCCCCTCAGTGCGAGATCATGACCATCTCCCTAAACTGAAATTGAATATTCCACCATTTGAGGGTAGATATGTTCTGATATATATCTTACTTGGGAGTTAGAAAGCTGAACAACGATTTACATGTTTACAATATCACGAGGAGAGGCGTGTTCTGCTGCTGTTTGTGCTTTCACTAGCTTTGCATGTGTTTGGTGGTGCGAACATTGTAGATTATATCTGTTCCAGCTACTTGGGCTGCTTTGAAAACTGCTATGCGTACTCGTTGGGTTCCACCATATTATCAACGTGAATTACTTCAAAAATTGCAGCGTTTAAGACAAGGAAAAAATTCTGTAGAAGAATATTATCGGGAATTACAAACTGGCTTGATTAGATGTGGTATTGTTGAGGAGAATGAAGCTATGCTTGCACGTTTTACGGGTGGATTAAATAGAGATTCAGACCATTCTAGACTATAAGGATTATAATAATATCACTCGTTTATTCCATCTTGCTTGTAAAGCTGAGCGTGAAGTCTTGAGGATCGGCGAGGCATTGGCGCGCACTAACTTTTTGCAGGTCGACCTTCATCATGGACACCACGTGCATCATCTACTTCCTTTGCACCATCACCTCCTTGGTGCCACCTCCAACCGTGATACAAGAAAGCGAGGCACAACCACCACTATCGCCAAGAGCACACTGCCGGGCCTGCCTGAGCTCTTCTTCTTCCATGGCGTCAGCAGGGCACACAAGTGATATTATTTGTCGTCGTTGTAAGGAAGAGGACATTTTTGAGAGAATGCAAATCTCAGCGTGTGATGATTGCTCTTGAGGATGGTGGGTATGAGTCCGCTAGTGACTATGATGAGAGACTTTGGCTCTTATTACACATGAGGAACACGGTGGAGATGATTACGATCATGAGACACAATACATGGCTCTTTGAAGATCTTGATAGGTATGAATGTTTAGTTGCTCAGCGTGTTTTGAGTGTGCAGGTTACACAAGCTGAGCAAAATCGGAGGCATAATTTGTTCCATACAAAGGGAGTTGTGAAGGAGCGTTCTATTAGCGTCATCATAGATGGAGGAGCTGCAACAACTTGGCTAGCATGGAGATGGTGGGAAGCTATCTCTCACCACAAGACCACATCCACATCCTTACTACATCCAATGGTTCAACAACAGCGGCAAGGTTAAGGTAACACGTCTTGTTAGTGTGCATTTTAGTATCTCTACATATCTGATTATGTTGATTGTGATGTGGTACCTATGCAAGCATGTTCCTTATTACTTGGTAGACCATGGCAATTTGATAAAATTCATACACCATGGTAGAAACAATCAGTATACTCTTGTTCATAAGGATAAAAATATTACTTTGCTTCCTATGACTCCTGAGTCCATTTTGAAAGATGATATTAATAGAGCTAATAAAGCAAAACAGGAGAAAAATAAGAGTGAAAATCAGATTGTGGCAAAAGAATTTGAGCAACACATGAAGCCTAATAATAAACCATCTCTTGTTGCTTCGAAATTAAATTGAAAAGTGCATGTTTACTTGCCACCAAATCTGATATTGATGAGCTAGATTTTAGCAAATCTGTTTGCTATGCTTTTGTGTGCAAAGAGGCATTATTTTCATTCAGGGCGTGCCTTCCTCTTTGCCCCTGCTGTCACTAACATTTTGCGGGGAGTTGGCGTCTTTCCACAAGGCGTGCCACGGGATTACCACCTATTCGAGGATTGAGCATCAAATTGACTTAATTCCGGTGCATCATTACCAACCGTGCACCATACCGTACCAATCCGGAGGAGGCGAAGGAGATTATCGTCAAGTCTGAGGAGCTGCTCGACAAAGGTTATATCTGCGAATCCCTTAGTCCTTGTCTTTGTTCCTATTATTCTAGTGCGAAAAAGGATGGTACGTCGCGTATGTGTGTTGATTGTAGAGGCATTAATAATATTACTATTAGTTATCGTCACCCTATTCCTAGGCTAGATGATATGCTTGATGAATTGAGTGGCTCTACAATATTCTCCAAAGTTGATTTGCGTAGTGGATACCATCAAATTCGTATGAAATTGGGAGATGAATGGAAAACAGCATTTAAAACTAAGTTTGGATTATATGAGTGGTTAGTCATGCCTTTTGGGTTAACTAATGCACCTAGTACTTTCATGAGATTAATGAGCGAAGTTTCGTGCTTTCATTGGACGATTTGTGGTAGTCTATTTTGATGATATCTGATTTATAGCAAATCTTTGGAAGAACATTTGGAACATTTCGTGCTGTTTTTAATGCTCTCGTGATGCGTTTGTTTGGTAACCTTGGGAAGTGCACCTTTTGCACCGACCGAGTATCTTTTCTTGGCTATGTTGTTACTCCACGGGAATTGAAGTTGATAAAGCCAAGATTGAAGCTATTGAGAGTTGGCGCAGCCCAAAGCAGTCACACAAGTGAGGAGTTTCCTTGGCCTCGCTGGTTTCTATAGGCGTTTTGTGAGAGATTTCAGCACCATTGCTGCACCTCTCAATGAGCTTACAAAGAAGGATGTGCCTTTTGTTTGGGGTACCGCATGGGAAGAAGCCTTCACGGTATTGAAAGCTAAGTTGACACATGCTCCTTTACTCCAACTTCTGATTTTAATAAGACTTTTGAGCTTGAATGTGATGCTAGTGGAATTGGATTAGGAGGTGTGTTATTACAAGATGGCAAACCTGTTGCATACTTTTACGAAAAATTGAGTGGGCCTAGTCTGAATTACTCTACTTATGATAAAGAATTATATGCTCTTGTTAGGACTTTAGAAACATGGCAACATTATTTATGGCCCAAAGAATTTGTTATACATTCGATCATGAATCTTTGAAACATATTAAAAGTCAAGCTAAACTGAATCGTAGACATGCTAAATGGGTTGAATTCATTGAGACTTTCCCTTATGTCATTAAACACAAGAAGGGTAAAGAAAATGTTATTCTTGATGCATTGTCTAAATCGCTATACTATGCTTTCACAACTTGACTTCAAAATATTTGGTTTGGAGACCATCAAAGATCAATATGTGCATGATGCTGATTTTAAAGATGTATTGCAGAATTGTAAAGAAGGAAGAACATGGAACAAGTTTGTCGTTAATGATGGATTTGTGTTCGTGCTAACAAGCTATGCATTCCAGCTAGCTCCGTTCGTCTTTTGTTGTTGCGGAGGCGCATGGAGGAGGACTAATGGGACACTTTGGCGTGAAGAAGGCGGAGGGCGTACTTGCTACACATTTCTTTTGGCCAAAGATGAGGCGGGATGTTGGCGTTTTATTGCTCATTGCACTACATGTCAAAAAGCTAAGTCACGACTCAATCCTCATGGTTTATATATGCCTTTGCACTGTACCTAGTGTTCCTTGGGAGGATATATCTATGGACTTTGTTTTAGGTTTACCTAGAACAAAGAAGGGAGGATAACATATTTGTTGTCGTGGATAGATTCTCGAAAATGGCACACTTTATACCATGTCATAAAAGCGATGATCTTTGTCAATGTTGCTGATTTGTTCTTTCGTGAAATTATTAAGCTTGCATGGTGTGCCAAATACTATTGTTTCAGATCGTGATACTAAATTTCTTAGCCACTTTTGGAGATGTTTATGGGCTAAGTTGGGGACTAAACTGCTTTTAGTACTACTTGTCACCCCAAACTGATGGACAAACTGAAGTAGTCAATAGAACATTGTCTACTATGCTTAGGGCTGTTCTAAAGAATAATAAGAAAATGTGGGAGGAATGCTTGCCTCATATTGAATTTGCTTATAATCGTTCATTGCATTCTACTACTAAGATGTGCCCTTTTGAAGTTGTGTATGGTTTCCTACCTCGTGCACCTATTGATTTGTTGCCTCTTCCATCTTGGAGAAGGTTAATTTTGATGCTAAAGAGCGTGCTGAATTGATTTTAAAAATGCATGAGTTAACTAAGGAAAACATTGGCGTATGAATGCTAAATATAAACTTCTTTGGAGATAAGGGTAGAAAACATGTTGTGTTTGCACGGAGATCTTGTTTGGTTACATTTGCGTGAGGATAGATTTCTGATTTGCGCAAATCAAAGCTAATGCCACGTGCTGCTGGTCCCTTTAAGGTGTTGGAGAAAGTAAATGATAATGCATATAAACTTGAGCTGCTGCAGATTTTGGGGTTAGTCCACTTTTAACATTGCAGATTTGAAGCCATATTTGGGTGAGGAAGATGAACTTCCGTCGAGGGCGACTTCATTTCAAGAAGGGAGGATGATGAGGACATCAATACCATTGTTACACCCCAGCCCTGCTGCTATACATCTTGGACCAATTACTAGAGCTCGCATGCGCCAACTAAATTACGGTACTTTCGTTTCTTGGTAATGATTCTAATGTTCATGAGAATATGATCTTGCCTAAATTGGATACATTTGTTTTGCTTACAAATGAAGGGCCTAGCTTGGAGAAGGATGAACATTGGAGCAAGAACAAGCATGGAGATGATGGCATGCGCAAGAGGACAAGAATGGAGTTACAAGTGATGATTTCAGGACTTTGAAGCCACCATAATGAGTGCATGAAGCCTTGGACGAAATATACAAGATGCCACTTCATAAATTTCGTCCGGAGGCTATTCTAGGTGCTTCGTCACCTTATTATTGGGCCAGGCCCATGTAATTTCGAAATACATTAGTATAGGCTATTTTTAGAGTCCGTATGTGTGGGGAAACAAGAGATAGGGTTAGTTTGGACCCCTCCACCAAGGGCCACGAAATTCACCCCTCTTCCTCCATATATACAGCCCTTAGGGCACCGTTTAGACTTTGGGTTTTGTTTAGATCAAAAGTTCGCCATAGCTGCAACCGCGTGCCGTTTGTGTTCAACGACCGGACAAAGCGTCACAGAACCCCACCTTGATCAATAAAGCTTTCATCTTATATTCGCAATATCCAGTTGCAATCTCAGTTTCTTGCTTGTTCTTCGTTTGCTCGCGGAAATAGACCCTCGTGGTCGGAGTTGGTTTAGGTTGATCGTGCTCGGCGTGGTCAAATAACCTCTCGGAGTTGGTTTAGCGATTGCTAAAGGCGGAGGCGAAGCGTCTTATGAACTATCTTGATTGTTTCTACCTGAAATTTTTATCGTTCAAGTAAGGAACATGTCGGATCGTCACAAGTCGACTTCCACCATTGGATGTAGTAAGGATGTGGAGCGAAATCCACCATCTCATCGAAAGCGCTTTGTATGGACACCTTTGCCTCTATCATACAATGACGACAAATAATATCACTTGTGTGCCTGTTGGCGCCATGGAAGAAGAAGAGCTACTGCGAGCCAGCGGCAGGTGTGCTCTTGGCGGATAGTGGTGGTTGTGCACTGCTTTCTTGTATCACGGTTGGAGGTGGCTTTGAAGGAGGTGATAGTGCGGTGGAAGTAGATGATGCGTGGTGTCCATGATGAAGGTCGACACTGCGAGAAAAGTTAGTCTTGGCGCCAATGCTGTCGATCACGCACTTCACGTTCAGCTTTACAAGCAAGATGGAATAAGCAGTGATATTATTATAATCCTTATAGTCTAGAATGGTGAATCTCTCTATTTAATCCACCCGAGAAAGCGTGCAAGCATAGCTTCATTCTCCTCAACAATACCACATCTAATCAAGCCGGTTTGTAATTCACGATAATATTCTTCTACAAATTTTTACCTTGTCTTAAGCGCTGCAATTTTGAATTAATTCACGTTGATAATATGGTGGAACCTTGAGTCGCATAGCAGTTTTCAAAGCAGCCCAAGTAGGCTGGAGCAGGATATAATCTACAATGTTGAGACCACCAAACACATGCAAAGCTAGTGAAAGCACAAACAACGGCGGGAACACGTCTCTCCTCGGGATATTGTAAACATGTAAATCGTTGTTCAGTTTCTAACTCCCAAGTAAGATATATATCGAGGAACATATCTACCCTCAAATGGTGGAATATTCAATTTCAGTTTAGGGAGATGGTCATGATCCCGTACTGAGGGAGCCTAACATTGCCATTATTTGCATGTGGGCGACACGGTGGTTGTGGTGCTGGTGGTTTTGCGTGGTTACGATGTTGATCAACCTCATCCTCGTAATCTCCACATAATCATCCTCCTCGGTACCGGCGGCGGCGTGGCGAGGAGCCAAAGCACCAACAGCGATGGCAATGGCACGAAATTTTGTCTGGCTCAATAGGAACCTGCTGAGCTCGTCCATCTTGATTCGAGAAGAGGCGTAGTTGTTGTCGTTGCAAAGGTGCGATAGGTGCAGCCGGCGGTGGTTGTGGAAAACCTGCGAGCAATTCATCAAACTTGCTATCAAGCTTTGTTTCAACGCCTTCTCAATGCCATCTATCTTCTCCATGGCCTCGTCAAATCTGTTT